>CM069073.1:39261747-39449247 GCA_035220775.1 Malus fusca | reverse complement strand
ACAAAAGCAGAGCATAGATAGCCTAAGTGCAGTTCAGCAGGACGAATATTAATTATACAACACCCAAAGATGATCCTACATTGGTGATAATCTGTCAGAGCTGCCGTGAGTTCCTCGTAAGCCACCAACAAGCACTCCTACCTAAAACCTGGAGGGGCGCAAAACAGAAAGTGTGAGTGGGCAAAAACAAAGCTTTTCAAAACCATTTCACTTACAAAAAATAGTAACCCCTCGCCGTAAAACCTGTATAATTCCCAAAAAATAGCATACGTGTAAATATATCCCAAAACCCTGTTTAAGATAGCAAATCCATAATCATGCCATGTCAAATATCTCAGCAAGGAAATAAGTAAGTCAGGTGAAATAAATCAATATGAGATGGTATGCCAGCCGGAGTCACCTAACGTGACTTGTACGACTGGATCTATAACTCATCAACTAGTTCTCTGCACACAAGTCGGAACCACCTAAAGTGGTCTGTACGACAAGCTGGGTGTAAATAATACGCTCAAGTGCTACGGTCACGTGAAGGCTGTGCGAAGTATCGCAAGTCACCTACGAGTCGGAACCACCTAATGTGGTATGTACGACAGGCTGGCACCTGTCTTGGATCCAAGGTGAACGTGTGATGCGGGAGGTGAACAATCACGTGAAGGCTAGGCCTTGTCCTCGGGCGAAGCACTAACACCGGGGTGTAGGATAACCATCTCTAAATGCATCTTAACACAATTACTCACGACCATCACTACCATTAATATACTCACCTGAAGCTTACCTGGGCGTCCGGCCACCTCTGCAACTCGCCAAAACTGAGCCTCCAAACGTCCAAAACCTTTCAAAATCATTCCCTAAGATTCGTGAAGCAGTCCTAAGGCTCACTACAACCTTAAAATTCAATGAAACCTCCACGATCACGACGGAGTCACTATGCACCACATCGGGGCTTCTTGATTCACGAGTTCACGACGTCCTCACGTCCAAACAAGAGTATGGATGAGTTCTTGAGCTCACAAGGAGTACGAAAGTCACCTTCACAGCCTCGATCCGTGACTGAAAGGGTTGGTTTGGAAGTTGTCCGTACAATTGTACGGAAAATGGATGAAATGTGAGAGGGAAGAGAGAGAAAGGGTCAACGGAAGTAAGTGGATGTGTATGTGGTCCAAATTTGGGCAACCAAACAAAACAACCAAAAAGCTTAAGTTCCAATTGGGTCCAAAAAGTTAGGGAGAAAATGAATTGGTCCACATCCTTAGCCCATTTACACACACACAACTCAAAGCTCAAGGGCAAAATGGTCATTTCACACCATCGAAAATATATTTCAGGACGGGCTGTCACAACCCACCCCCTTAAGAAAATTTTGTCCCTGAAATTTCATACAATAATGTACAAACCACTAATAACCATAAAATAAGCGTGGATACATCTCCTTCATGCGATCCTCCGCCTCCCAGGTGGCTTCCTCCACCGAGTAATTTCTCCACAAAACTTTCACTAAACGCACGGTCTTATTCCTTAGAACCTTATCTTTCCAATCCAAAATCGTCACTAGCTCCTCATCATAAGTCAAATCTGGATTAATTTCCAATGGTTGAGGAGGTATTACATGCGATGGATTAAAAACATAATGACGAAGCATGGAAACATGGAACACATCGTGCACTTTAGACAACTCTGGAGGTAACTCAAGCATGTAAGCAACTTCACCGACTCGCTCGGTGATCAGATACGGTCTGATGTATCTAGGACTTAGCTTACCCTTTTTTCCGAACCATACTACACCCTTCCATGGTGATAACTTCAAAAATACCCAATCACCCACTTTATACACTCTATCAGTGGCATGCCTGTTTGCTAAACTCTTTTGTTGATCCTGGGCCGCTTTCAGGTTAGACTTAATCACCTGAATATTTTGAGTAGTCTCATCCATAATCTCAGGGCCCACCAAAACTCTTTCACCAACCCCTGACCAGCATAAAGGAGTACGACAAGACTTGCCATAAAGTGCCTCGAAATGTGACATACCAATACTCGAATGATAGCTGTTGTTGTAGGCGAACTCTATCAAATCTAACTGGTGATGCCAAACGTCACCAAATTGCAATACCGAAGATCTTAGCATATCCTCTAACGTCTGAATAGTCCTCTCAGATTATCCGTCTGTCTGGGGATGATATGCCGTACTATAAAGTAATCTCGAACCAAGAGCCTCCTGAAATGCCATCCAGAACTTAGAAGTAAACATAGGATCCCGATCCGAGATAATACTAACTGGAACTCCATGATACTTAACAATCTTCGATATGAACAATTCAACTAATCGGCTTAAAGAATATTTCTCCATCACTTGAATAAAATGCGCTGATTTAGTAAGCCAATCAACTATCACCCAAATTCCATCATAACCATTTCGTGTACGAGGAAGCTTGTACACAAAGTCCATGGTAATGTTTTCCCATTTCCACTGTGGAATGGGAAGTGGTTGCATCAATCCAAATGGCTTTTTCCTTTAAGCTTTGACCTGCTAACAAATAGCACACATACTCACATACTCAATAATTTATCTTTTCATACCCGGCCAATAATAAAATGGTCGAATGGTATGATACATTTTAGTACTTCCAAGATGCATTGCATAAGTCGAACAGTGCGCTTCATCCAAAATTTCTTTCTTTAATTCCACATTATTCGGCAAGTACATTCTGTTATCCTACATAAGCATGCCATCCGATTCTCTAATCCTTAGATCTTTCTTTTTCCCATCATTTCTTGCCTAAATTAATTCCTGGGTTTCCTCATCATTCCTCTGAGCCCCGATCACTCGATCAATTAATATTGGCCTGACCTAAAAATTAGCAAGTAAGGCTTCCTCACATTCTTCCACCCCTAACTTCACTCCAGTGGATCTCAGGTCTATAAGAAAAGGAACATGACAAGCGTATAAAGCATTAATTCTCGCTTGAGGCTTCCTACTAAGTGCATCTGCCACCACATTTGCACGACCAGGGTGATACTCAATCGTGCAATCATAATCACTGAGCAATTCAATCCACATTCGTTGTCGAAGATTAAGATCCATCTGAGTGAAAAGATACTGAAGACTCTTATGATTTGTAAAAATCTTACATTTTTCACCATAAAGATAATGTCTCCACATCTTCAAAGCAAAGACGATAGCTGCTAATTCAAGATCATAAGTAGGATAATTCATCTCATGAGGCTTCAACTGTCTCGAAGCATAAGCAATCACCCTACCATGATGCATCAATACACAACCTAGGCCATTCAAGGAAGCATTGTTGTAGATCTCAAAATTACCATTATCATATGGAAGCGCCAAAACAGGTGCATGAGTGAGACAATACTTCAACTGCTGAAAACTCTGCTCACAATTGTCATCTCACTCAAACTTAATATCCTTCCTAGTTAACCTTGTCAGTGGTAAGGCAATAACTGAAAAATCCTTAACAAACCGTCGATAATAACCTGCTAAACCAAGAAAACTTCGTACCTCAATGACGATTCGTGGTTGCTCCCAATTCTCAACAACTGCCACTTTTTGAGGATCCACTAGAATACCTTGAGTTGATATAACATGTCCCAGAAATGCCACTTGATCTAACCAAAATTGGCATTTGCTAAATTTAGCGTACAACTGATGTTCCCTTAATCTCTTCAGCACCCAAGTAAGATGTCGAACATGTTCTGATTTAGACTTAGAGTATACCAGAATATCGTCAATAAAAACAATAACAAACATGTCCAAATATGGCTGGAATACTCGATTCATCAAATCCATAAAAGCTGCAGGTGCATTAGTTAACCCGAATGGCATCACAAGAAACTCATAATGACCATAACGAGTCCTGAAAGCTGTCTTAGGAACATCTTCACTCTTAATCTTCAATTGATAGTAACCAGACCTCAAATCAATCTTAGAAAATACACGGGCGCCTCGAAGTTGATCAAATAAATCATCTATACGCGGCAACGGATAACGATTTTTAATTGTTACCCGATTTAATTGCCGATAATCAATACATAGCCTCAAAGTCCCGTCTTTCTTCCGTACAAATAAAACCGGAGCTCCCCAGGGTGAAGTACTAGGCTGAATAAAACCCTTATCAATTAATTCTTGCAACTGAATCTTCAATTTTCTCAATTCAGCAGGAGCCATTCGATAAGGAGTTAAAGATATAGGATCTGTACCTGGAAGCAAATCAATAATGAACTCCACATCTCGGTCAGGCGGCAATCCAGGTAAATCATCAGGGAATACATCAGGAAAATGCCTGACTACTCGCACATCCTCCACACTGCTAAGAACATTATCATTCAACACTACATGAGCCAAATATCCCTGACAACCTTTCTCCAACAACTTTTTAGCTCTTATGGCAGTAATAACACCATGCCTCACCCCATTACGCTCGCCCACAAAAGTAACCTCAGGTAATCCAGGATGATGAAAAGTAACTGTTTCCAGTAGCAATCTATATTGGCACGATTATAATGCAACCAATATGTGCCCAAAATCACATCCAAATCCACAATATCTAACGGGATGAGATTAGCTAGCATTACTACATCCTCCACTAACACAGGACATCTTGGATATACACAACTAACATAACATATCTCCCCTCTAGGCATTGCAAACTCTAAATCATATCCAAGAGGTGTAGGATGAGGTTGTGTATTGCAAACTCTAAATCATATCCAAGAGGTGTAGGATGAGGTTGTGTCAACTAAGAAAACGTTTGAGAAATAACAGAATGCGTAGCACCACAATCAATTAATACTCTAGCATAATGGCCAAGAATATTCAACGTACCCATGATCAAATCAGGATTATTCTAAGCATCCTGCAACGTCATGTGGTGAATACATTCTTGGGCTTGTTGTCGTCATCCACGACCTCTGTTAGCTTGATTACCTCGCCCTTGCACATTACGCCCTTGACCTAGCTGGCTAGGCTACCTCGATGATCCTGCACTGCTAGAAACAACCTCCACGTGCTGGGATTGTCCTCCAGGATACCACTGAGATTCACCCACTGAATAGGGAGGATACGACGTATAACCTCTAGGATTCTGAAGATAACCACTATGATAATATGGATCATGTGGATACTAATACTGCTCTGCAGAATAAGGAGCTACATCACCCTAGTAACGATAAGCACATCCACGACCCGTCTGAACATAACTGCTAGATCCTTGAACTTGCTAGATCGGCACTGGTGGTGGCAAAGAAGGCTGTTAGGGCCTCTGCTGATTCTGAGGACAATGCATAGCCTTATGCCTTATTTGACCACAAGTAAAACATATTCTACTACCCTGCATGCATTTCCCAAAATGTCGGCTATTACATCTACGACAAAACGGATTACCAGAACCACCAGAATCTCTCTGCCTCTGAAAACGAGGACCTCCAGAAAATCTACCACCTCTCTTCTGACAAGTGGAACTCATACCCCCACTAGAAGAACTGGAACTAGCTCCACCTCTCTTAAAGCTTTGAGTCTTGTGAGGTCCCAAAGATGATTGACATTTACCTTTATCATATTTCTTTTGATTACCATCATTTTCTTCCTCCTCACTCTCACTAGGCATATTCTCTGAATCTTCAATTCGTAGCAGAATCTCGTAAAACTCCTGATAAGTAGCACATGGAGTCGTGGTCGCCATAGAATGCCACTTCTTTCGAGTACCCAACCTAAAATGACGGAGCATCTCAACTGGATTAGCAGCAACCGCTGGGTGATAGCTAGAGAAATCAGTAAACCTCCTGTAGTACTCATTACCTGTCATCTTCCCTGTTTTAGGTGCGTGAATTCTTGCTTCTTGCGATCTATATACTCTGCAGGAATGAATCTTTTCTGAAATAACTGCTTCAAAACTTCCCAATTAATAGCTTCCTCTGGTGATAACTGATAAGACTCCTGTCTCCACTAGGACGCATGCTGCTTACCTAAAAACCAGTTAGTCGTCTCAACCCATATATCCTCCGGAAGATTTCCCTGTCTATGCATCAAATGGAAAATCTTCTCAAGATGATTAATCCATTTCTCTGCTCCTTCAGGCCCTTCATTACCCATGACATGATTCAACTTCAGATAGTCTCCAGATGAGTCCTTTGGGGAGGACAAAACGAAGACTGAATAGCATTAGCTATAGCTTCCCCTAACTGAGCTATATTAGGGAAACTAGACTCAGTTGAAGGACGTGGCTCTCTACGAGGTGGCATAGTTTTGACAGAAGACACCAAAATAATTAGAACATTCACAAGATATGCAGGATTGCCAAATCTAGGCTATGATACCAAACTGACACACCCCGACCTAGATCGAGGCATACTGGCCGTCACGTGAGGGTGACGTAGCCATGTTCGCAGTGCGGAGGACATTGATAAAATGAAATGCGAATAAGATTTAAGTGTGAATACACACAATCAGAGCATAGATAGCCTAAGTGAAGTCCATCAGGACGAATATTAATTATACAACACCCAAAGGTGATCCTACATTGGTGATAATCTGTCAGAGCTGCCGTGAGTTCCTCGTAAGCCACTAACAAGCACTCCTACCTAAAACCTGGAGGGGCGCAAAATAGAAAGTGTGAGTGGGCAAAAACAAAGCTTTTCAAAACCATTTCACTTATCAAAAATAGTAACCCCTCGCCGTAAAACCTGTATAATTCCCAGAAAATAGCATACATGTAAATATATCCCAAAACCTTGTTTAAGATAGCAAATCCATAATCATGCCATGTCAAATATCTCAGCAAGGAAATAAGTTAGTCAGGTGAAATAAATCAATATGAGATGGTACGCCAGCCGGAGTCACCTAACGTGACCTGTACGACTGGATCTATAACTCATCAACTAGTTCTCTGCACACAAGTCGAAACCACCTAAAGTGGTCTGTACGACAGGCTGGGTGTAAATAATATGCTCAAGTGCTACGATCACATGAAGGTTGTGCGAAGTATCGCAAGTCACCTACGAGTCGGAACCACCTAATGTGGTCTGTATGACAGGCTGGCACCTGCCTTGGATCCAAGGTGAACGTGTGGTGCGGGAGGTGAATGATCACGTGAAGGCTAGGCCCTGTCCTTGGGCGGAGCACTAACATCGGGGTGCAGGACAACCATTTCTAAATACATCTCAACACAATTATTCACCATCACTACCATTAATATACTCACCTGAAGCTTACTTGGGCGTCCGCAGTATCGAGCAACAATATATATAACCATACTAATGCACAATTAAACATAGAGATCATTTGACATGGCATTTCAACATATAAAACCATTTAATTAAAGTTTCTGGGAAAAATACCAAGTGTGTATATATATATATATATATATATACTGAAAACCAAAAGCCCACTCACTGATATGTAGAAGGGTCGTAGCCCTCGAGTCTCGCTTAACTGCGCTCTTCCTCAGGATAGGTCTCACCTATATGCGAGACAACTATATAAATGTTATTTTAAAGCACATAACCAAAATTAGGTAATAGCTTCTCGTAAATTGCTCAATTTGGGTGTTTGAATATACCAATGTGGCCTACTCAACCCCACGAACATCCCTATATTTTTAGAATAATTTTCCGACGTCCCACGCGCCCTCAAGCGCCGGCCAAGGCATGGCCACACTCGCGGCCCACGCGCAGGCACGTGCCTGGCACACTGACGGATTCCCTAACGGCGTTAGGGAATATTCCGTTAAATATAAGCATATACCGTTAAAGATACCTGACGCCGTTAGCATATTCCGTCAACTTTGACGGAATATTCTCCTCCTTATTCCTTGGTTCGCCGGAGTCTGGCCTCGGCCACCGCTGATATCGCCGGATTCTAGAAAAAATTCTAAGCTTAATATTTCATCCATTTCTCAACCAAAATTCATAAAATTTATACCAATTTGAAGCTTAGGATGAGAAGAACACCTTCTTACCACTTTTAGGTCCTAAAACTCACGGAATCTCGCCGGAAAAATCACGATAATCCGGCCACCTCTGCAACTCGCCAAAATTGAGCCTCCCAACGTCTAAAACCTTTCAAAATCCTTCCCTAAGCTTCGTGAAGCAGTCCTAAGGCTCACTAGAACCTTAAAATGCAACGAAACCTCCGCGATCACGACGGAGTCACTATGCACCACATCGGGGCTTCTTGATTCACGAGTTCACGACGTCCTCACGTCCAAACAAGAGTATGGATGAGTTCTTGAGCTCGCAAGGAGTACGAAAGTCACCTTCACAGCCTCGATCCGTGACTGAAATGGTTGGTTTGGAAGTTATCCGTACAATTGTACGAAAAATGGATGAAATCCGAGAAGGAAGAAAGAGAGAGGGTCAACGGGAGTATGTGGGTGTGTGTGTGGTCCAAATTTGGGCAACCAAACAAAACAACCAAAAAGGTTAAGTTCCAATTGGGTCCAAAAAGTTAGGGAGAAAATGAATTGGTCCACCTCCTTAGCCCATTTACACACACACAACTCAACGCTCAAGGGCAAAATGGTCATTTCACACCATCGAAAATATATTTCGGGACGGGCTGTCACAATTGAAGTCATGCTTAAGCGCACAAAAATAAAATAAATAAAAAATCATTGAAGTCATGCCCATGTTGGATCTGATCTGACCCCCATGAGGCCACACATTGAGCATCATAATCATTTTAATTAAGAAAAAAATTAGCATAATCATTTTAATTACGAAAACACAAAGAATACTATGTTATTTCAATTGAGAAAAACTTCAGCAGGACCTAACTTGTATCTAAATCGTACTGAGTGGAAACATATATAGCCATTGGAAACTTGACGAGTGTTCAACTTTTATTATGCGAAAATTTTCGGAGCTGATTAACAATCAACCTAAAACATCTCAAGCAAAGAAAAACGGGAGTAATACAAGTTGAACCAATATATATAAACAAACACAAGAATCTCTCATGCAATGTTCATAATATCAAATGCCACTTTAACTATTCAATACCTATTTCTTTCTTTCGTCTTTACACTAAATGATAGTACCAATTTTTATTTGTTATAAAAGAAAGAAGACAATTTTTCTTTGGATTATAATGAACCAATATGGCATATATATACACATTTCCAAAGAGTAGAATCTTGCAGAAAATGCTATAAAAAATTTGCTGCATTATGCCAAACAACGAACCTCGTAATATCAACAAAATTAGGTAAACAATAATATAGTAGGAACATGGAAATTTGGGATTAATATTTGAAGCTTTGTAATGAGAAATCACATGTTGTGTCGTGGAATGTAGTTTTAGAAACTTGTCATTTAGTTTTATAAATAGATTTTTAAAGGGTGGGTACAAATATAATCCAGTGTACTTGCTTAGTTCTGAGGACCAAATATCCAAAGGCAAAAGGGGTCCTCAATCAATCTCATGAAGTGATGAGTCACTCCTCCTAACTTATGAAGTCACATATTTCGAAATCGGTATGGCCCATACCCCATAGAGAAAATTGTCAAGAGACCAAATACATTGTAAAGGAAAAAGGGCGAATCAGACCCCATGCTCTCACCCACTGCCCTTTGAGGACACATCATGTGAGTCTTTTGCTCAAAACACTTGACCACATTCAAAATTTTATCAAATTGTTTCAAATTTGTCGATTCAATCTGTATAGAATCTGGTTTGACACTTCCTTCTGAAGGTATATCATCTTTTTTAAGGTAAAAGTGACTTATGCGATTGTTTCTTTCTGTTATGTTACAGTGGCAAAACAGTTCGATTAAAAGATGACATGTGTTTAAATTTGATGAAGTTTTATGCATGTTTTCAATGTGTTTTATCTTTTGGTTGGACTATTTCACACTCGGAATAATCACAGCCTTACAAAGTTTATATTGTTGTAGTGTTAATCCAACTATAATTTCTAACCAAAAGTCATTAGATCAATAGTTGTTTGATAATATTAGAATGTCTGATAAGAAAACTGCAATTAGTACATTTTTTTCACACCGTCTGATTTGATCATGTGGCTATAAAACTATTTTATTTTCAAATAATGAAAATCTATCTCCTCCATCGAATAACCCGTGCATAACTACCTCCATGTTCACGTCCGTCCACCATCGTCCTCTACGACGCGGACCTCCGAGGCCAGACCTTATGCAATGTTTGTAGATATTGATTTGGTGCAGAAGAAAGAAATAAACAGAAGGGGGAGAGAGAGATTTTGACGAAGGTGGGAAGAGAGGTTGCCACCGCGGGTTGCCTGATGGGGTTTGGCGCGGTGGCGAGCCTAAGTGGTTTCTTTTTCTTTTTAAATATTTTTTTATTTTATTTTTTGAAGTTTATAGTAGATCGACACGTGGGACAGTCCATCCACGCGTTGGAAAGATTTTTCATTGTGGTTAGAACACGTCCTGATAATAATACAATTAGTGAAAAATTAGAAAACAAAAATTCAAACCAATTACATTATTATACTTAATGTACAGATGTTCTTGGCATACTGAAAAATTTTCTTCGCACGTTTGGCTCAAGTCAGGAAGGAAAGTGACAGTTGGCATAAAATAATGACCGGTAACCTAAACTCCCTTTTATTTCAGAATTATATTAAATACAATAAAAAATGATAATTTGAACGAATGTTTAGCTTCAAGTGTAAAAGACTACTGTTTATCATGCGACTAGATGCTTTTAAGGCCAGGGGACATTGGGTCTAATACAAGTCTTTGTGTTCTCTAATCACAGTGATTTCCCCTAGGAAGAAAATTTAAATGTTCTTTCGTTTTAAATAAGAGTACAAAATTGATGCTTGAGATGAAAACAAATTCAGATGGTTTCAAGTTTCGACAACCCACTCCTGCTCTTGTTCTTTAATTTGTTCCAACTGAGATAGGCATCTCTGACTGCATAGCACAATAAGACAAGAGGCATAACATGTGACATAGCTGAAATTGGAAATTAAAATTAAAATTTCCCACTCCTTATTCAACTAAAATGTATGTAAGACCATTGGCAAGAATTTCATTAATAATAATAACAATAATAGTATTACACACTTAATTTTGATTAACAAATGCATACTAAATACAAATATATATAATATATTAGAAAGCCATGTGAGATAGAGTCCAAAAAAATGTCTCACATCTGATCTCCCCTTTGGAATTTCTAATTCACCTATCTCACTCACTCATAGAACGTAATAATGATTTGTGTCACTGTCAGTAAAATCTTCAAGCAATGGCTTGGAAGATCATGAATGAATATATGAATGATTGAGATTAAAAAGAATATAATAATTTTCATCATCGTCGATCAGCAGAAGCTCCACAAGCGAATGTCACTTTCCTCATATAAGTCATACATCATATGTGGATGTGGATCCAAGGCACCATCGAACATTTGGTCGAAGTTGTTCCATGAATCCATGCTAAACATTGGTAATTGATCGTTTGATTGATCATAGTAAGTGGGAGTGTAGGACCCCCCAAATGAACCCATCAGCGATGACATGTCGTCGTCGATGAGGTTACTGGACGGCGAGGACGACATCGAGGGAGACGAGACCAAAGATGAGGAAGAAGTAGATTGAGGAGGGGCCGATGGTGGTAAGGCAATGTTTGCGGTGGTGGTAGCGGCATTATTATCAAGAACAAAACTATTGGCAGCGTGTGCAGCCACTCTTTGGATGGATTTGGGGGACATGACTGTCATTTCTTGGGGGATAAAATGTGAGGAGGCAGTGGTGGGGAAGTTGAGGTTGGCTGAGGTGCCCTTGAGGCACAGTAGGGCAGCATCATAGGCTCTCGCTGCAGCCTCAGCAGTAGAATATGAGCCTAACCATATTCTTGTTTTTTGGTTTGGAGCCCTAATCTCTGAAACCCAAGAGCCCCAGCTCCTCATCCTCACTCCCTTAAACTTCTTCTTGCATGCTGAGGAAGAAGAAGAAGAAGAAGAAGATGTCGATGTTGTTTTCGATGATGTCACCTCTGAAGGCAGCTGAAGAATCCTCTGCTCCGTCTTCACCATTGTTACGATGGAATACAGTGCTTTGATTTGTTGATGGAAGATGAAGTTGAAGGTGATTGGTTGTGTCTGTGTTTCTCTTCTCTCAAAGGTAGCTAACTGCTTCGTTAGTTTCTTGTGCAAAGTGAATGAATGAATGCGATGGAATAGAACTCAAGGTTATGAGGAAATGGTTGCTGCCATTTATAGATGTCGAGCAAGAGGATCTCCCTCTCTCCCTCTAGTCAAAAAAGGAAAACAGTATGGCTCTAAAGTTAATTAATATTATTGAAAATGGATGACAGATGTTTTCAAGTTAATATTGTATCCATGAAGTTACTTTCCTGTCCCTTTACGGTCAAAGTAGGGTTTGGAGCTTCATATGGCCAAATTCACAAATTTAATAAAAAAAATGGTTCTTTAGAAAAAGGGCATTGAAACTCCTATTTTTCAAACAAAAACCCACATAATATTAAACATCCAAATAAAACACAAATTTCAAATAGAGTACCATGTAGACAAATATGTAACCAATTATTATCACATATTTACAACTTATGCCACAAAACTCTAATTATGTCAATAAATATTATTACTCACCCTAATTATGATTAGCAATTAACCCCACATGGAAATTTTACATTTCTTGTATGATAAATATTAGGAATATATATATATATATATATATATATAAATTTAGCCATGTTCATAAAAAATTATGGGCACATTTTTCGAATGGAAAAAAAAATCCTTTGTACAATTATTCTTTTATGTTGTAGGTAAATTATTTTACCTAGATTATTACATACATTAGGCATTTTTTGTTTGTTATCATATATGCTTGTTAAAAATAATTTATCTATATTTATATGTAAAATATAAGAAAATTAATTTTGAATCAAATAGCATTTATTTTGTAGGTAAATTAAAATAGTAGTTCCATTATTTTGGTAAAGTTAAATAGTGCCTAAATTATTTCGTAAAAATTAAACCAAGACAAATTATCTCCATTAAAATAAAATAGTACATATTCGACAAAAAAAATAAAAAATAAAATAGTAGATACATTATTTTCTTATAAGATTAAATAATAGGTAAATTATATTGTAGGTACATTCTGTTTGTAATATAAAAAAAAAATTGAAATTCATAAACAAAAAATTGTAGATATTTTATTTTTTTAATCAAATTTCCTTTATTTGTAGGTGAATTATTTTCATGTATTATTATGTATATTGGGCACATTTTACTACTAATATATATGTGTGCAATAATTTACCTATATTATTATATAAAATATGGATGCATTTATTTTGAATCAAATAACATTTTTTATTTTATAATTTTTTTTTTGAGTTGAAACGATAGCAATTATATTAATGTCAATAAGACAACATACAATCATCCAAGAGGGTACCCTAGAGTAAATTATTTTGCATGTATCATTACATATACAGGGCAAATTTATTACTAATACACATTTCCAAATAATTTACCTATATTTTTTAAATATAGGTAAATTATTTTATAGTGCTCTTTCATATTTTCATTTGGTAAGAAAATGACAACATTAAATTAAAATTGTCTAATTTTATGCAAATTTAAAAAACAATTACGAAATCTTAAGGAAAGTATAACATTATTAGTTCTTTTTTGCCTTAACATACAATTTGTTTTGATATATTAATGCAATGATTTTAAACATTAATACATTTTTTTCATTAATCTCTCCCTTCAAATCTACATAGAATTAAATGTCTACATCAAAACTGTAATTAGGGGTATTTTAGGCATCTGAAAAATGCAAAATGTGTAAAGGCAAACAAAATTAATGAATTTGCTTATGTGGAGCCTAGTCATTGGGTTTTATTCAAATAAAAAGACTATGTCGGGTTTTATGTAAAGAAACTTGAATTTCAGGGGCTAAAGTTATATTTTCAGTAAAAAAAATACTAGTTTTCCAACTTTCCATGAATGTTGCAAAATTTGATAATGAGTACTCAAAAGATCAAGGTTTACGACATTTTAAATAGATCAACAGACATAAAGCAAGTTTGTTAGGGTTTCAATTTACATTAGGAAATTAATCACTTCTACATTTTATTTTTCTTCTCCCATACACATTTGTGTTTATTTCTAATGTATAATAAATAAACAGACATAAATAAATAAGAATTTGCAAACAAAAACAAAAACAAAAACAAAAACAAAAAGTGTGTCCAAATCATTTTCTAGACAATTGAGGTTCATCATAAAACTAATTGATAATATGAAAAGTAGTCTAATTACTTATAAGCTTCTGTAAGGTCTCTCCTTCAATAAATGTGCGATTCATTATCAATACGCCTTCTTACGTGTGTTGAATTTTTTGAGACCAACACATGAACAACCAAACGGAGCGACGTGAAACATGTGTGGCCATTTAGCTTCTCTAAAAATCAATAGATAATATGAAGAATAGCTCAATTATTTTTAAGCACACACTGATTCTTTTTGCATCAATGTGAGATTCATTCTTAACTTTTTTCTTAAGGTCAGTCGATGTAAATTTTATAATGATATACTTTTGGTTAAAATTGAAAAATAAAGAAAGATACATTTACAGTTTTAAAGATGCTGGCAGTTGCATAAAAGTAGAAGCAAGAGCAATCTACTTAAGTGTAAAAGTCTTCTTTTCCTTGTCAACGAATATTGCAAACTTGGGATCCAGATGCTCAAATCAGAAACAAGCATGGAAAGTTTTATTAATTAGTAAAGTAAAATCACTGTTTCTAGGTTTACCAAAAAAATACAAATTAAAAAAAATCACTGTTTCTAGAGAGTTTTGACTTGGACAAGAAGTCACTGCTCCTTTCCCTAGTTGACACCCAGCAAATAAGGCTTAATTAACAAAAAATTACTCAGAAAATGAAACGAAGGCAAGGGGTTATTTGACATCCATGTTAATTACCTAGCATATTATGTTAATCTCCAATATCTAAATCATATATATTATCGGCATCATCATATCTTTATTCGAAAATACTATGTTTACCATATTTCTTATACCAAATTTGTACTATCTTTATAATAAAGATGAAACTTACGTGTGTTAGTGGACCCTATCTTTATTGAAAATGTAGTACAAATATGGTAAAAATGTGGTAAGTGTTTGTTACTCATCTTTATTAGAGAGGTAAATAAAATGTAGGTGGTGCAATAATGTATGAGTAGAGATCAGAGAGACTCTTTAGAGGCAATTTCCAGGATATATATATATATATGTGTGTGTGTGTGTGTGTAATTTGGGATGTGAAACACAAAATTAAAAAAAATATATATATATACTTTTTTAATGTTTGAGACCAAAGAAAAAGGAAAGAATAAGAAATTGTGCATATAAATACATATTATATATGTTGTTTGAAAAATAAGTTAACACAACACTCAAAAACGTACGCGCAGTCTGTAAGCCATTGCGTTTGCATAGGTAATATACACAGCTGTATATTGCTGTCTCGCAGAGTCCTAGCTAAAACCGCGTCTCATCGTCCTTTCTCCTTCTCATGCAAAAATATGAAATTCTACTCTCCCCCTCCCTCTCCTCTCACTTTCTCTCACTAGAAATAAGTGCAAAGTGGAATTTTTTTTAATAGTTTAAGGACTCAACTGTTTGATGGGAAATTTGGTTGCTTACGCCTGCATGTCTTGACTTGCTCTGTCCGTTTTGTTCGATGCCCTAAATTTTGAGTTATTCGATCGATGTGGGAGGAGAGATGGATTCTCTAGGGTACGGCCGCAGACCAAAACATATATAGAATCAACTGCTATACTTTTTTACCTTGGGCGGATTAAAAGAAGCCAGCATGCAAACACATGCACGGAGTATTAGCGGGGATGTGGCAGCCAACACACGATATTTTGTGAGAAATTTTTCATTGTGTTTAGAATAAAAATGGTACATCAAGTGTTATTATACAAGTAATGAAAATTTTTATCTTTTAAATTGTTAAATTTTTAATATTAAGTATCTCACTACTTGTATAACAACACGTGATATATTATTTCGTATTCTGGATACATATCTCTTTTATTTTGGAGACAATGTTGGAGTTGGATTGGATGACCTCAGTTTTCACTTTCAACTTTTTAAAGCTGCATGCTTTGAAGGGGCCACGACCAAGAAGGAAAGGGGTATTTGCCCCTTTGACAAGTCAGTACATGCTACACGCAGTGACTTTTTTATTTAACTTTCCGAACCGGGATTCTCTCCCTTCTCTTTCTATCCATTTTCATCTCTTCTTCTCGCACTTTATATTTTATCTTTCTTTTTTTTTATAAAAAATTAATATAAAATATTGACGTGACTTAACCGTGACCGTTCAAATAGGAAGAAAAGGAAAAAAAGACGAAGAGAGAATCCTTCTCTTAACTTCCCAGCAAAAGTTGCCGCCATTGTAAGGTCATGACCACCAATGCCTTCTAAATTTGAAACGTTGTTTTACTGAGGTATGATTATGTTATGTTTGTTGGACTTTTGATAGAGAAATTTTTGGGTGAGAAACGATATGTGACATGCCGGAGTGATGTCATAGAAACTTAAATCTTGAATAGTAATTTTTGAAGCTTTTTGTATGCGTGATGGATATTTTGTGTGAACTTGTACCATGATTTGCATGTCGATGTGATATGGTCAAAACTCTAAATCTAATTGGTAAATCTTCAAGACACATGTGTTATAGTTTGTCCAGACTTGAAACATGACATGACCTGCTAAAAAATCTGAATAATAAACATTTTAGTACACATGCTATAGTTTAATTATGTGGTATGTAACATCATGTGGTGCCACACATGTTCACGTAGCATGGTTGAAACCCTAAATTTGAATGGTAAATGTTTCAATACACATGCCACAATTTGTGTGAATTTGTAGAATCATATCCTACATGTTGGGCGTGGCATCATTGAATCCCTAAATTTGTAACAACACGTAATACATACTGGTGTGGAATATGTGTGAATTTGTAACAACACGTGATACATGTTGGAGTGGCATAGATGAATCCGTAAATATGAATGGTAAATCTTTCAGTACATGTGCTATAATTTGTGTGGATTTGTAAAATCATGTGGTAAATAATATGGGAACTTTAACGAAAAGCTCATGGTACTGTTCACTTTAATGAAAAACCACATTTTTACACTAAAAAGTTAATCATGGTACTATTCACTTTACCATTTATTTTGTCCTTATCGTTAAAACTCAAAGTTTTCAAGCTATTTTCATTAGTTTTCCTAAATATTCTACTGATGGTTGAAACCCCAAGTCTGAATGGTAAATATTTCAACATACGTGTTATAGTAGGTGTAAATATGTAAATCGCGTGGTACATGTTCGAGTCGCAAGAGGTTGAATCCCCAAATCTGCATGGAAATCTTTCATTACAATGCTATAATTTGTGTAGATTTGTATCACCATGTCGTAACGTAAAATGGTTGACACTCCAAGTCAAAATGGTAAACATTTCAACACACATGCTATAGTTTGTGTGAATTTGTAAAATCAAGTGGTACATGTTGACGTGTCATGGATGAAACGTTAAATCTAAATAGTAAATCTTTCGGTGCATGTGCTATAGTTTGTATGAATCTATAACACCACGCGATACATATAGACATGACATTACTAAAATCCCTAAATCTAAATAATAAATCTTTCGATACATGTACAATTTGTGTGGACTCATAACACCACATGGCACAATCACGCATATAATAACGTTTTTAAACTGTGATCACACATTGAAATAAGAATATGGACATTCCAGAACGTTTCCGCCATGTACAAAATGATGAAGGTCAAAACATAGTATTGTAATGGAAAAATCTGCAGTCTAAATCAGGCTGCAACTAGTATAATTAGATGAGGGTGCTATCAACTGGCCATGTAACCATTAACGATATGTAAAGTTGGTTACGAGACTATTGTGAACAGGGTTTTTTGAACTTTTCAAATAACCACCCTGCCCATGTGATCTGCTTGAACAACGCGTGTGTATACATATATATATATATATATATACACACACATACACACATACACACATATATACATATATACATCTTATCTTCTCATTTGCGAAAAGCAGAAACTTATTGATTGCCAATTTATTCTTCTGAAACTATTTTAATCCGGATTCCCTTCATATTAATCAGAGCTATGGCTTTGTTGAGCAGAGAATTGGTTTCTCCAACGATAATGCATGTGTGTGAAAAGAATACTGTCGTCAATCCGTACGAGAGTCATCTCCCTCCTCCCTCCTCCCTCCTCCCTTCCTTCCTACCTTCCTTCCCCTTTTGAGTCCTACACACACTTAACATTAAAGGCATCTCCTTTTCTTAAACGGAGTAGCATTTTATTCATCGGCTTTTTATAATATATATATTATTTGGATCATATGCTATCAGGTGTGACTGACAGTATGATTCTCCATGAATAATGTGACAATTTTTAATGACCACTCTCACATGCCAATCCTACATTTGCTATCTCATCTTTCTTTATTTTCTATTAATTTGTCAGAAATCCTGGAAAAACGAAACAAGACTTGTTCTTTCTTGGAAATTATAAAGGCATTTTCGTTTTTATAATAATGGTTAATTTGGATGAATTATATTCCACATTGTTTACCTAATACTTAAGTAAATGTCAAAGGTAATTTTATATTTTACATGTGTTATGAGTGCTTTGAGCTGGCAAGAACATAATATCAAAAACGAGCTTTCACATTAATTATTTTTACTTATATATGGGTTTCGAACTCTGAATCTCTAGCCTATTTCTTACTCATGACCTTACCTACCTACCCCGAGGCCCGAGCACTGAACTAACCCCTCTGTTAGGTTACTTGAAAATGAAAAGTATTTTTTCAGGGTGTTTTACTTTTGGAACAACGGAACTGGTAACAAGAGCTAAAAGGGTCTCTTGCTAAGAAGCTGCCTATATAGATGGGAAAACAGGACCAAAATCAATTTTGTTGGTCTGGATGTGAGTTGTATTCAAGATTAATTATCATAGGACGATGTGATGACTTCAAAATAAGCATGCAGATAATAAAATAGATGACTTCATTGTTGCTACTTCATTGTTTAATTTGGTTGTAAGTAAAAAGTATTTTGGTTTGACTATTGACAATGAATTCACTATACCAAATCATCCACTTCTTACTGTAGACTAATAGAAGAAATACGCTTAATATTTCGTTACTTTATTACTCCTTTAGGGTTTACAATAGATGACCATATATGCCTTATTCTACAAGGAATATAATTACAAGGATACGGAAACTAGATACAAGAGATTACAATCAATTACAAATCTTAATCCTACCTAAAACAGGACTCCTAGAATATTTACAAATTAAGACTCAAATCAAAACTCCCCCTAAAGTTGGTGCATAGATATCATACATGACCAACTTAATAATTGAGTCTTGAAAAACCTTACTAGATACTCCATGAGTAAAAACATCAGTCAGCTACTCCTCCTAATTCATAATCGGTTTAGATACAATCTTCCTTTCAAGACTTTCCTTGACAAAGTGTCGATCAACTTCCTGATGCGAAAATAAATTCACGCATAAATTTAAACCCTATTTGTGACAGTTGTAGTAATGATGTAAGTAGGGATCGTTCTAGGCCGGGGATTAACTAGGGATGCTAACCAAAGTAAAATTAAATTAAAAACGTAAAAAAACAAAATTTAAAACACTAAACTAGACTCAAAACACTTAAATAGAATCACTCAAAATAAAACTAACAAATAATCTAAAACAAATCAAAAGACTCAAAATAATTCAAAATTCAAGAAAACACAAACTAAATTTATTCCTAATAAATCTAACACTTAAAAATAAACGGGGGATTGATTTTTTATGAAAAGTAAATTAAACTTAAATAAATTACAGAATTGACAAAAACATAAAATTAAGGTGAATGGATGGACGACGGACTGGCTAGAGGGTTATTCTCCACACATGACACATATGCAACCTAAATTGATTTTCAGTTGTTCTTTCAATAAATTGTAAATTCTCAACGCCCCAAATTAATTAGGTCCGCTTAAATTAATTCTCAGATTTTCCTTAAGTTAATGGATTGGATGATTGCATACGACAACCCAAAACATTCCCCACAAGTTCCCTACATGAATTGCATAATAGAGATACAAGCAAGAATCATTAAGTTCTATGAAAATCATAAGCATTGACGAGTCACTTGTTACTATGAATTGCATGAAACTTATGCCAAGAATTTACCTAACGCGATCGTTTATAAGCGACCTTCACTACTTGTGAATATAAGTTCATAACGATTAGGTGAAATTCACTTATATTCTAGCATCAAATTCATGCATGTAAATTAAGTATGCATCCTTAATCGACATACAAAAATAAGTTATCAATCAAGCAGTTAAGCAAATTAAATCACAACTCAGAAATCACAACTGAAGGTAATCAATTCAAATTACAAATATATTCATGGTTTTGAATTAAACTCTAGCCAAAATAAAATTAGTTACACATTATTAAAATTAAAGTATAAAAATAAATGTGAGTTTAGGAATATTAAACCGAATGAGGATTGCAGTGTTGCTTCTGACTTCTGTTCACACACTGCTGCGTGCTGACCTCTAGGCCCGTGCTGACCTTTCTGCATTTTGGTTTTCCGCGTCTTGCTCTCTGACCTCGCTGCCAAAGGGCAGCGTTATTCTCCCTCTGACCTGTCCTCACGCTGGTGTCCCCCCGCTTCCGTCTTTGCTCGCAAGCTCTGACCTGCTTTCCTTCACCACCAGCTGCACTGCTCTTCTGCCCCCTTTCTCTCGGTTCTTTATTCCTGCTGCTGCACGAGGGCAGCACTCCTGCTGACTTCTTCCTCCGCCTATCCTCCTGCGCTCTGCATGCCCTCCTTCCCGTGCTTCTCGCCAGCTGGCTTTCTGCTGACAGCCCTCCTTCCTTCTCTCGCAAGCCCCCCCGTGCTCACCTCACTTTATTTCTATTCTACGTCACTTCTTTCCAAGCTGCCAAAGCAGCGTCCTCCCCCCCCTCTGTTTCTTTCCGTTTTCTTCTTTTTAAGCTGCTTCAAGCAGCTTCCTCTTATGTTTCTTTCATATATTTTTTTATTCTTTTTTTTATTCTTTTTCTTTGTTTGTTTATTCCTCCACAGACTTTCTTTATTTCTCCACATTTCTCTTCTTTTTGCTATCCCCGTCAGTCCCCCACGTTAGTCTTTCCTATTTCCATCATGCACTCCCACTTTCTTCTTTTATTATTTTCTTTCTTCCTTCCACCAGCTGCCTTCATACACTGCACACACTTTTTAATTAATCCTTATTCTTTTATTCACACCAACCCACCTTTCCGTCCCACTTTTTATTTTTTTTCTTATTTAATCTTTTTATATTTTTTTTTCTACAAAACAATATGAATTATTATATATATATATATATATATTATTTAATTTAAAAGCTAAACAGTTTTGACGAAATTATTACATAAAATCACACTTGTGCTATTTTTATTTTCTTAGCTAGATAAATTCGATAAAACACAAAAACAAATTAAATAGCACAAAAATATGAGGAAATAACTAAGAAAAGACAAGAGAATTTGATGTAAAATATGTATAAATATGAGCTTATCAAATACCCCCACACTTAGCTTTTGCTAGTCCTCGAGCAAAACAGAGAAAACAGAAAAAGTAATAACATGAAAATTATTAGCTTCCCCCTATGTGACCCTCATAGAACTTCATTTGAGAACACAATCATCAAGAACCATAGCTAACATCAACAAGCAATTCAAGTTCATTTTCCTTACTCAAATATTAGCAGTAATCTTTGAAACATCCTTAAAGTGTAGTGTGTGAGATAGCCATGCTAATGCAATTTCAAATTTTTATTTTAAAATCACCATATGTAAACTATCGACCTTCTCACTGGATATACGCTCAATCACACATGTGTTTAGTTTTAAATGTGTTTCGCTCAAAGAAACAAATGTGAAAGTTCTACCATAAGCTTGCATAAAGATCACTTCTCCACAGTCATAATTGCAAAACTTAAATCAAGAGGACTTTTATTGGATGTAATGAGGCTTAGGGCGAGAGTTATTGAAACGAAAGAATAGGAAAACACAAGTTCCAAGCTACATTGCAAGCGATTTTTTCTTTAGATTTATAAGAACTCAACATTTCCAGCTATTCTACAAGTCACCTCCAACCACACCCATAAACTGAAACTTTAAAAACTTTTTATTTTCTTTGTATACAATCTTTCTTTTTTTTTTCTTCTTTTTTTTTTTTTTTTTTTTTTTTTTAAACAGAAACAAATATGAAAAACCCCCACACTTATTCTTTTGCCAAACACCTTCAAAGTACTTCACAAACATTTCTCATAAGACAATCTCGCATTGCTCGCTTGGAAAGGGTAAGGAAAAATATTTATTTCAGGCATAAGGGTAGACATATCTGGTGATAAGAAAGAAAAGGCTCACAAATACGGCTCAAATTGGCAATCTAATGATATCATTTTTCTTTGGGAAACAAGGTTATTTGGGCCATGGTGGTAAACCTAATGCCTCTATCATTTTCAAGTTCATGCAATCAATGACAAATATTTCGAAAGATCGTTATGCAAGTTCTAGAGAATTATCTCACATAAGTTCATCACACATAAAAGAATAGGAGTGTATGAAAAATGCACACACTTTCAATAGGCTCAAAAACTCACATAGGATGTATATGGTCACTAAATTCACATATGGAGCTTTAAATTATGCTTTAGTTTCATATCAACAAGGCTATGTGCGTTTCGTTTTTCAAAGATGATCAAATATGTACAAACTAACACGAGAATTAGGAATTTCACAAAACACATGTTAACTAAGTTCTTGATGATCATGGTTCAAACTTTATCCGATTATATCATTGGGCCGGGGAACTGACAAAAATCTTAATTCAAAACAATAAGGAAAACAAGGAAATATTTTTGGATTTTTAAAATTTTCCGAAAATTTTTATTTTTATTTTTTATTATTTTTTTTAAATAAAACAAAACTAATTAAGAAAACAAAGCAATAACATGGAAACAAATGAAACCAGTTCAAAGTCGAAGGTACAAAAATTTTCAATTTGGTCATTTTTCATACTCTTTACCCCCACACTTAAACTAGACATTGTCCCCAATGTCAGAAAATATAATAAAATGCAAATAAAAATAAAATAAATAAATATAACGAAATAAAATAAAGCAATAGGACTGAAAACTTCCCTAATTTGCAGAAAAAATCAAGCGATGACCCCCAAGCTAAAATTCTGCAATCAACCTCAAGGGTGGAAATAACCAAAAGTTCCTGCAAAGAAAAGAAATAAATCAGTTAAGCACGCAAGAAAATGTAAAAAAAAATGCAAACGAAAAATTAAAAATGAAAAAGACAATGAATAAAACTAAAAAGTGATCATTGGTCCTGTTTGGTGACTTTCCACAGCTTTGAACTTGAACTGGCCTCGGAACTTCTTAGCAAGGAAAATGAGACTTGATTGGTGGTGTTGTTGAAGCTTCTCGAGCTCTTGGTTTCAACTCAGACTCCTTCTGCCGGGTTGATTGAGTCTGCAGGCTACATTCTTCTCTTTTTGTTCTTCTGCATGGCAGGTAGGCACGAGGAATAGATGGTGGTCTGCTTCTTTGTTCAATCTGTCCAAGTGCCGACCGATTGCCTTTCTTTCACCTTGCCCCGTAGCCAAGAGCAAGGGTAAAGGAAAAGCATGCCATGAGAAATCTTTGCCTCTGACTCTGATGATATGGGATACTTTTGCTTTTGAAGAAGTATCGTTCCACAGGTGTATGCGTGAACTGGGCTGGGGAACTTCTTAGCAAGGAAAATGAGACTTGATCTTGAAGATGAAGCAGCACCTTGTCTCCACATGCTTCAAGTATCATTTTCACTTGCCATGTCTGTTCTCCAGGCAAATGTGGCGACTTCTTCGGAAGTACATCAGTGGTTGAAAAAGAGCACTCGAGAGCAATGCTAGGTAAGCAATCAGGAAGGATTTCCAGGCAGTCGGTTCTTAGATTGGAAGATTGACACCGAGTGCTGGCTGATTGCCCGCTTTCTCCTTGCCACAAAGACAAGGACAAGGACAGGAAGAAAGCGTGATATGAGATACTCTTGCTTTCAACCTTCATGATATGAAATACTCTAGCTCTAGATGACTTGTTTGGAAAGGTATCCCAAGGAATGAGAAACACAGAGAAACTCGAGAGGGTTTGTTGGAAAGGCATTTTGGGAGATGAAAAATTTCGGAGATGAAGAAGTGCTGAGAGAGTTTGCCTTTGCAATGGATGGCGAAGGTAGACGTTTATAGGTATTTTCTTCACAACCGAAACTATTCTTTTACCCCTGTCGGCAGCCGGTGGATGGATGAACAGTACAGGTTACGCGCTTTCTGAAAAAATCACCCGTAATTTGCGCAAAGCTGACAGCGCGCGTGACGAGTGACGACAAAAATGGAAAAGCTGCACGCCTCGTGATTCCTGACCGCTCCGACTTTTGAGAGAGACGCTCGACTTTTGAGAGAACAGCGTCCGACTTTTGAGAAATGAACCGACTTTTGAGACGGAGACGCCGCTTTTGAGAAAAGAATCCGGCTTTTGAGAAAGGAGCCCGGCTCTTCGATTTGCGAGAGGGCGTCTCTTCGACTGCTGAGTGATGCCTCTTGATTTCTTCTTCTTATAAGAACGCTCATTTTTGTTCCACAACAAACTTAAGCTCCCCTGTAAACACTCCCTCCTGTAAACACTCACACTTGCACTTCTTTTAATCTTGATCAGTCCGACTCTTCATTCTCAACACCTTCAGAAAATGTCTTGCCCTTCTGACCGTCGCCTTAACTTGAATGTTGGGGAAGATAGTGATATATCTTCTCCAACCAACATTTGGCAGCCGTCCTTCATATCCCCGAATGGTCCTCTTACAGTTGGGGATTCCATGATGATGAACGAAACAACCGCATCGGTGGTGGCCCGAAATCTGCTCACTCCTAGAGACACTAGGATACTTTCTAGGCGGTCCGACGAACTAGCTGTTCAGGACTCTATGGCCTACAGCGTCCGATGCGCAGGTTCAGTATCAAACATGGGCCAGCGCCTTCTTGCACGAACCCGTCAGGTGGAGTCGTTGATGGCTGAAGTGGCTAGTCTTCGGCAGGAGGTCAGAGTGCTTAGGCATGAGAACAGGGATTTGCACATGCTCGCAACCAATTACTCCACAAGCATGAAGAGGAAGCTGGATCAGATGCAGGAGTCCGAAGTGCGGATTCAGAGTGATCATCAACGGTTTATGGCGTTACTCCCGAGGTTTGTGTTGCCTTCGTCCTCGGGAGCAGCACCAAGTATTGAGGCTCCGAATGATCCAGCTCTGGCACTTCGTCTTTCAGGGGCTCCGTCGACCTCCGAGGCACCACCTACCAATGACCAATGAAAACTATTAGTTTAATTTATTGTAAAATATTTATGCTTTAAAATTTATTTAATTATAAATATAAATATAAGTATTTCTGTTTTGTTTTGTTTTTTTGTTTTGTTTTTTTTTTTTTTTTAATTATGTGATGTTTATTATTATTATTATTATTATTATTTTTTTTTTCATTTTTTTTTTATTTTATATAAATGTAAAATAAGTAAATCAAAGTAAAAAAAAAGACTAAGTTTAATCTCCTAAACAAAAATCACAACTAAATAAACAAAACAAAAATCACAACTAAATAACAAAACATAATGAAATCAACGTAAAAAAAAAAAAATCAACGTAAAATAAATTCACACAAGAGCAAACAAACAATGAAAGAACTAAACAAAATAAAATAAATTCAGTAAAGAGAAGGGATTAGGAATGCAAATCTGATTGTGGGTGATTCCTAGGCCTCCCTTCATTATTCAAATGCATGGGCTTATCATTGAACGGACGGTGGTACTTGAAATGATCCGACAACGGTCTAAGTTCTAATGACGGTGCCTGAATCATCAAAATTAAAAACAAGTTAGTATAAATTAAAATAAAAAATGGAGAAGATGGCTTACAGTCACATTCAAACTCAATTATAAACACCACGTCTTGGAACGTTTCAGGGACTTTGAATTTGGCCAGATTTACTATGATGGTTGTGGCCTGTCCCGTGTCCTCAGTCTTAACTCCTTTGGGCTTGATTGTCTCATGCACAGCCTCTTGGATGTATTCTTGAAATTCTCCGGCCACCTCATTTTCTGGAATATCTTCCACAACGTCTTTTTCATTCACTTCTTCCTTGGGATTTAAAAACCTGCAAGGAAAAAGGACATTTGGTGGAACGATGTTAGAATGAAATGAACTTAGAACCTCCTCACCTGAGTTGGATGGCATAAGGACTTGAGGAGTTTGCGATAAGAATTCTTCTAAACTTCCCAAGTAGTCATCCTCATCTTCTTCTTGAATCGGCAATTCATCCATGTCCGGGCTATGTTTGGAAGGTTCTGGGACAATTTCATCCTCCATGTCACTTCCCAAAGTGATGACTTCATTAATTTCCACTTCTGCCTTTGAATTTTCAAGAGTTGAGTTGGAGACCTCACTTTGCTCTTGAATCTGTGCCATGAATTCCATAATCTGCCCAACATGCATATCCAATTCGTCCACTCTTCTGACTCGGTCTTGCATCTCCTGGTTTTGATTTTCTACTCCCTGATTCAAAGAGGTGAGTAAATTATTAAGTGTATCATTATCCAATGATGTACCTGAATTGAATTGGGTTGATTGTTGTGGTGGATGTGACGGTTCATATGGCCACTGATAGAACTCTTCCGATGGCGGCAATTGTTCTTCTTTTTGTGAACCCTGTACCCAAGAAATTAATTCTTCAAGCATTTGATTATAATCCACGGGCATACTCTGATTCGATTGGAATTGTTGTGGGGGATGCTGTGGTGGCTGCATAGGTCTTGAATAGAACGCGTCTTCTTGCTGCCAATATCCACCTTGTTGGAATTGTTGAGGTTCTCCCCACATGTAATCTGAATAATCTCTCCAATCTGAATTGTAAGCATTGGAAAACATGTTGCCCCTTGATTGGTTATGGCCTTGATATCCCCAAACATCTTCATTTGCAGAAAATTGAGGACCTTGATATCGTTGCCCATAGGGCACATCAAGTGTAGGGACACTTGGCATTGTGGTCCGTTCGGCATTATGAGTTAATTGAGCAGTGAGCTGTGCCAATAGATCTTGAATGCTAGTAGAATCCAGGTCTTGCTCCATTTGTAACTAAAAATCAAAGAAAGAAAACTAAATCAAATATCAAAAGTAAAAGACATAACAAACCAAAAATAAAATAACATAAAATAAAACACAAACAAAAACATAAACAAAGGATTAGCAAATTTGCTAATCCCCGGCAACGGCGCCAAAAATTTGATGCGAAAATAAATTCACGCATAAATTTAAACCCTATTTGTGACAGTTGTAGTAATGATGTAAGTAGGGATCGTTCTAGGCCGGGGATTAACTAGGGATGCTAACCAAAGTAAAATTAAATTAAAAACGTAAAAAAACAAAATTTAAAACACTAAACTAGACTCAAAACACTTAAATAGAATCACTCAAAATAAAACTAACAAATAATCTAAAACAAATCAAAAGACTCAAAATAATTCAAAATTCAAGAAAACACAAACTAAATTTATTCCTAATAAATCTAACACTTAAAAATAAACGGGGGATTGATTTTTTATGAAAAGTAAATTAAACTTAAATAAATTACAGAATTGACAAAAACATAAAATTAAGGTGAATGGATGGACGACGGACTGGCTAGAGGGTTATTCTCCACACATGACACATATGCAACCTAAATTGATTTTCAGTTGTTCTTTCAATAAATTGTAAATTCTCAACGCCCCAAATTAATTAGGTCCGCTTAAATT
Organism: Malus fusca; assembly: GCA_035220775.1. Taxonomy (NCBI): domain Eukaryota; kingdom Viridiplantae; phylum Streptophyta; class Magnoliopsida; order Rosales; family Rosaceae; genus Malus; species Malus fusca. The sequence goes on along the minus strand of CM069073.1, from coordinate 39,421,249 downwards.
AATTCTCAGATTTTCCTTAAGTTAATGGATTGGATGATTGCATACGACAACCCAAAACATTCCCCACAAGTTCCCTACATGAATTGCATAATAGAGATACAAGCAAGAATCATTAAGTTCTATGAAAATCATAAGCATTGACGAGTCACTTGTTACTATGAATTGCATGAAACTTATGCCAAGAATTTACCTAACGCGATCGTTTATAAGCGACCTTCACTACTTGTGAATATAAGTTCATAACGATTAGGTGAAATTCACTTATATTCTAGCATCAAATTCATGCATGTAAATTAAGTATGCATCCTTAATCGACATACAAAAATAAGTTATCAATCAAGCAGTTAAGCAAATTAAATCACAACTCAGAAATCACAACTGAAGGTAATCAATTCAAATTACAAATATATTCATGGTTTTGAATTAAACTCTAGCCAAAATAAAATTAGTTACACATTATTAAAATTAAAGTATAAAAATAAATGTGAGTTTAGGAATATTAAACCGAATGAGGATTGCAGTGTTGCTTCTGACTTCTGTTCACACACTGCTGCGTGCTGACCTCTAGGCCCGTGCTGACCTTTCTGCATTTTGGTTTTTCGCGTCTTGCTCTCTGACCTCGCTGCCAAAGGGCAGCGTTATTCTCCCTCTGACCTGTCCTCACGCTGGTGTCCCCCCGCTTCCGTCTTTGCTCGCAAGCTCTGACCTGCTTTCCTTCACCACCAGCTGCACTGCTCTTCTGCCCCCTTTCTCTCGGTTCTTTATTCCTGCTGCTGCACGAGGGCAGCACTCCTGCTGACTTCTTCCTCCGCCTATCCTCCTGCGCTCTGCATGCCCTCCTTCCCGTGCTTCTCGCCAGCTGGCTTTCTGCTGACAGCCCTCCTTCCTTCTCTCGCAAGCCCCCCCGTGCTCACCTCACTTTATTTCTATTCTACGTCACTTCTTTCCAAGCTGCCAAAGCAGCGTCCTCCCCCCCCTCTGTTTCTTTCCGTTTTCTTCTTTTTAAGCTGCTTCAAGCAGCTTCCTCTTATGTTTCTTTCATATATTTTTTTATTCTTTTTTTTATTCTTTTTCTTTGTTTGTTTATTCCTCCACAGACTTTCTTTATTTCTCCACATTTCTCTTCTTTTTGCTATCCCCGTCAGTCCCCCACGTTAGTCTTTCCTATTTCCATCATGCACTCCCACTTTCTTCTTTTATTATTTTCTTTCTTCCTTCCACCAGCTGCCTTCATACACTGCACACACTTTTTAATTAATCCTTATTCTTTTATTCACACCAACCCACCTTTCCGTCCCACTTTTTATTTTTTTTCTTATTTAATCTTTTTATATTTTTTTTTCTACAAAACAATATGAATTATTATATATATATATATATATATATTATTTAATTTAAAAGCTAAACAGTTTTGACGAAATTATTACATAAAATCACACTTGTGCTATTTTTATTTTCTTAGCTAGATAAATTCGATAAAACACAAAAACAAATTAAATAGCACAAAAATATGAGGAAATAACTAAGAAAAGACAAGAGAATTTGATGTAAAATATGTATAAATATGAGCTTATCACTTCCACATGCTTTGTTCGATCATGTTGTATCGGATTATCTGTTATCTTCCTTGCAGATCCTGTCACAATATAGCCTCATTTGGTCCAAAACTAAGACATCTCAAAAGTTTACGTAACCAAAGGAGTTCACATAATTTGTGTGGTATACCTCTAAATTCAGCTTCAGCAAATGATCTTGACACCACTTTTTGCTTCTTACTACGCCACGTAGCTAAATTACCTCCAACAAATGTAAAATACCAAGATGTAGACCGTTTGTTAGTAACATTGCTAGCCTAACCTGCATTTGTAAACCCCTCAACCTTTAGATGCCTATGTTTCCATAAAGTATTCCCTTAATATGTGCAAACTTCAGATATGACAAAATTCTCATTACCACCTCAATGTGATCTTCACTGGATGAGTGCATAAATTGACTTACAACACTCACAACATATAAAATATAAGGACGAGTATGAGATAAATAAATAAATCTCTCTACAAGTCTTTGATATCTACCCCTATCAACAAGAACCTGATTTGGGTAAATACCCAAATGATGTTTTTCTACCATAGGAGTATCCACAGGTTTATACCCTAATATACCAGTCTCTTTCAACAATTCAACACATACTTTCATTGTGATAAGAAAATACCTTTAGGTGTACGGGCGACCTCAACCCCTAAGAAGTACTTGAACTTTCCCAAATCTTTCATCTCAAATTCAAATGCAAGATTTACCTTAAACTTCTGGATTTTGTATGAATCATCCCCTATAATAATCATATCATCCACATAAATAATTAAGGCAGTCAATTTGACAAGCCTACGGTTAAAGTGTGGTCTAAATGACTCTGGCAATACCTTTATTTCTTCATTGTTTGAGTAAACTGTCAAACCAAGCACGGGGTGATTTCTTAAGTCTATTGAGACTTACACAATATGTACACTCTTGTATTACCACTCGTACCATAACATGGTAGAAAGATCATATACACTTCCTCTTCTAAGTTCCCAAGAAGGAACATATTCTTTATATCAAATTGTTTAAGAGGTCAATCTACATTTGCAAGTAAGGAAATCAAAACACGTACCGTATTTATCTTTGCTACCAGAGAAAAAGTTTTTTGGTAATATACACCATACATTTGAGTGTACCCTTAGCTACTAACCTTACTTTGTACCTATCCACTAATCCATCAGCCTTGTACTTGATTGTAAATACCCAATGATAACCAACATGTTTCGTCCCTTTTGGTAACTGCATTATCTCCCAATCCACTTAGGGTCTCGTAGGGTTTCTTCTATTTAAGTTGGAATTTTGATTGATTCTATATGATTTACCATTGCCTTCCGCTATTGTTCACCAGATACATAATTAACAATTGGATACTTGACCTTCCATTCCAGAGAAAACCTATACGGTGGCACAACACCATTTTGTCTTGCTGATAATTTATAAGTACTCACACCAATATCAGGATTAGTTGTTATATCATTTAAGATACTTATCGCTTGGATATTCAGATGAGATGGAACGGGCACTACATGATCAGGAAGAGAAATAAGGCAATATAGACATAATGGGCAATTCAACACATTTCTGCTGAACTGGGCGATACAGTTTGGTGAACCCCTATCGAACAAGGTTGGATTGTTCGATGGGAGCTTGGTGAACTAGGCTGGATTGTTCAGTGGGTGCTTGCTGAATTAGGCAGTTCTGTTTGATGGACTTCTACAAAACAGGGTTGGATTGTTCGGTGGGTGTCTGCTGAACTAGGCAGTTCTGTTTGATGGATTCTTGCCAAACTAAGCTACTGGGTTGAGTAAGATCTTGTCGAACCACTAGGCGACTGTTGTAAATTTCCATAACTTCCATTTCTCCCCCTAAAATATATTCCAACTAACTTAGATCACCAACATCGCTGATCTCCCATGGTGATTTGAATTGGATACAGTCCATATGCTTCGCCCTTTCTTAAGTTAAGTTGAATGTCTTCATGCACCTTCATAAGTAGATGAAGTATAAAAATATTCAGACTCCGAGAAAAATCACATTCATGGTTACAAACATGCGTTGGCTAGCAGGATGATAATATTTGAATCCCTTCTAATGTGTGGAGAAATCTAAGAAAGACATAACGGAGTGCACATGGATTAAACTTACCGTGATGAACCTTCTGGATGTGACCATATACCACACATAGCCATAGATACGAGGTTACAAAGATTTTGTAGAAACCACTGGAAAATGTTGAGTAAACTCTTGAAGTGGGTTCGATAATTCAAGACCCGGGAAGGCATACGGTTTATAACATAAACTGCATATACAACTACTTCAAGCCATAAGCTTTAAGAACAGATGCACCAATTATGGATGCAAATTTATTCCTCCTTGTTCTTGGACAAAATTGCACTTACAAAACAAAAACACCTTAGGTCAAGGCCAAGAGCCTCGCGCGCCCACGATGAATTAGGGGGGGCTTTGGCCGAAGAACATATGATGCCAGCGCTAGAATTTTGAGGGAAATGTGTTTGGAGAATTTAGAGAATTTAGCAAGAGTGTAGAACATAGGTTTTGGAGAAAATGAGGGTGTTTATATAGGGGTGTGGCCGACCCCTTTGGGAGGAAGATGACCTGCCACTTGGATGGTTTTTGGGTGAGATTCATGATTTGTTAGCTAATTAATAAATTAATTAGGTAATAAATCAGTTAATTAGCTAATTAATATTATTAGAAACGAATAATTTGGGAGTTACCTTGTGGAGAAGTTTTGATGAGGATGGATGAAATAGGTTTTGAATAAATACCTATTTTGGGCACTTTTGACTTAATTGAGGAATGATTGCCCACTGCTTGCGCGTAGAAATCCCGGTGTGCCTCAAGGGTAATCTTGTTTTTTTTACAGAAAAAATCTACGTGTTGCCTCCGTATTTTTCTTGATTATTTTTGGCTCCATAAATACCCCCACACCTGTTGGGCTGCCTGCAGGAAAAAGCAGCAGGTGTAGAGATCTTCTTACTTTGGGAAACATAGGATTGTTTCCTATTTTGATGTAGATTCCCTCTTTAATAGGAAATTAGATCCTTCTAGGAAAGGGAAATAATTTTTTCTCAAAGCCTATTTAAGTCTACCTTAAGTGGATTATTAAATCAACTTTGGAGAGCAATTTATTCTACCCTACAAGAGAGAAAGAGCTTAGAGGATATTTGTTCCCCCTCCTCTAGCAATCTTCTACATCTTGCATGTGCAAATGATCGTCTTTCGTTGCTTGCTTCGTCTTCTCTGCGCCTCATCGAGGTAAGAAAATTTTAATTTTCCTTGTCTTTGTCTTGGATAGTGTTGTCGCGGGGCAATCGTCGGGGTGGTGCGGCAAGTTAGCTGGTAGGGGCCAAGAGTCTGCTCGGCATGGGCCAATGAGGTGTTGTGGCAGGGACCACTGCTTGGGATGGGCTAGAGCCAAGGGCAGCTTGTGCGGCCGAGGCTGCGGATTGAGGCGTTGGGGCGCAATGTTAGGTGAGCCGCATGACTCATGTCCTTTGGGCTCTTGGACTTGACGCGGGCCAGGCTGGTGATTAAGAGAAATGAGGAGGTCGCATGCCTCATGGGTTGCTGGAATACTGGGCATGCAGGCCTCCTGCCTGCTAGTCCAAGAGAAAAAAAATGAGGGAAAGTCGAGTATGGGTTGAGCTTCCTTGTTGAGTACCGTGAATGACGTTGGCTGCTTAGTTCTATTCAACGAGAGAAATGTGGGTTGCTCCTGAGAAATGAGGTAAATAGGATCAAGGTGGATGCATTGGCTCGTCTGATCGTTGTCGTGGAGCCTACTATGAATGAAGGTGGAAAGAATAGATATTCTCTACCTGCTCAAGAGATGTCGGTTGGGAAAAAACTGAAGACTTCATCTGTTGCTCGTGAAGGTCTGCCCGCTACCGAGAGGCCTGTGATTGACATGACTTCATCTAATGGGAAGAAAAATAAAGCTGCTAGATTTGAGCATGTGGCGCATGCCATGTCGAGAATGGTTAGTACGATTACTGATAAGATTCCTCAGCGTAGAGGTCATGTCATACACCCAGTACCTAAGTCTGTACCAAGATGTCCGTTGGGAGCTAAGTCTGGTTCACCTTTGGAAAAGCTTGCTATTATGAAGAGCAATAAGGTGGCCTCTGCTACTAAAGTGACGCCAAGGCCCACTCCCTCTGCTGCTAAGACTGATTTGCCTGCTAGGAAGGAGGAGACTGCTCGTGTGGGCAGTTGTAAGAAATCCACTAAGCCTGCTTCTGGGGAGGCTGCTGAAATCTGTGTGCTTTTGAAACTAAATCTACTTGAAGAAATGGACACTTGTGTCAAGTTTGTCGATGGCATTAGAGGGGTTGTTTGCCCAAGTTTCTTTGAGAAGCATGCGACTGAGTATAGGAAGACTGCGCTACTTGCCATGATGTAGAAGACGGCTATTCTGGCAGCCGAGTCTATGCTCATTGACCAAAAGGATACCAAGGTTTCCAAGGAAGTGGCAAAGACTGTGGCAGTCGAAGCTTATTCTTTAAAATAGAAGATCAAGAAGTTTGAATTTGAGATCGTCACCTTGAAGGGGTCTAATATCTCTACCCCCACTTCTCTGTAGCTTGAGACCACTCACCAAGAGATCGTTGACTTGAAGACTAGGCTTGACGCGATCCTAGTTAAGTATGAAAGTGTAGAGAAAGAGATCGGATGTTACATACCTCATATTCAAGATCTTGAGCGTGCCGTTTCTAAGCTTCGTTTCTCTGTTTATGCAAATGATAAAGAGTTGATTACTGCTTATAACCAAGTGATCCACTTCAAGAAGGTCGTTGATAGGCTTGATCCCCAAGTGTTGGAGAAGATCAACGAAAATTTGAAGAAATAAGTTGATGCAGCGCGTCCGTGTTGGTCTGCTCGAGGAGAACGAGCAGCTGAAAGGTGAGAAGGCTAGGCTCGAGGCTTCGCTTGTTCAGAGTCATGCCAATTTCTACAAGCTAGGTTATGTAGATCATCTCTTTGGTAGGCCGTCTGACTTCGAGTTTGTTGGGAAAGACTTTGAAACCATCTCTATTTCTCCGAAAGACTTGCTTGCCTTTACTTTTGAGGCTTCCATTGGTGGAGTAGTCGAAGAAGTTGGTGCCCAGGTTGAGCTAGCCAGGGATGAAGAGTTAGATAGTGTCGCGGCTGCTGAAGATATGGCGACCGAGTAGTCATGGAACGTCCAAGCTGCTGGTGAGTAGTCTTCTATATAGTCTTTAGGATTTTCTTTGTTTTCCTTGTTGCTTTTGCTTTGCTTAAACTCTTTCAGTCTTTGCTAGTCGTTTATCAATTTTGCTAGAAAATTTAATAAACTTGCTTCCTTCGCTTTTCTCCATCTTCGCTTCTTTTGTTCATGCCCTAATCTTTAAACTTTATATATCAGTGGCCGACGTGCTACTTTTCTATAAGCTGACAGGTCACGTAGCCTATGCAGCCGTAGGTGTTGGTGTAGAACTTTGCAAAGTTGTTAGCCATAGGGTCGGCAGCCGGATGCCTTACTTACAGAAGCAGACAAGTCAGCGTGACCACTAGGCAGTTAACCTTGGCTTTCTCCAATTTCGTAGGTTGTGTAGCAAGGATCACAACACTTTAGGACTTAGTGTATGTCGTTTCGCGCTTGGCAGAGGTGAAGCTTAACGACTATGTAACATGTCAGCAGTGGATAAAGCTTCGTAAATGCACGCTAGCTTGTTTAACCTTTCACAAGAATGTACAGTTATATAAGTCTAACGCGGCTTTATGTTGGAAGTATGCCCACAAAGCCACTCATTTGATGTAATAGCTTTTGGAATACTTATTGTATTAAACTTTTATATGTTTAATGAAGGGCAAAGCTTATTGTTAATCACTATTTATTGTATCATGTGTTTAAGCAATAAGGGAATCCAAGGAATGTATTTGATCTAAGAGATAAGTGATTTAAGTAAGTTAGATTATCGAGACCTTTCTCTTATGTTCATTCCTAAAACGTTCCTAGCCATAGGGTTGCCAATTGGGCAATGACAATCCGCTAAGGTTAGTATGTGTTATGTCGACTCAAGCACGAGTATGACTAGTCTCAAGTCATTTAGTGTTGGACACTAAGGCAAACACATAGGTGCTCGAAAGAGTGATCGAGTACACTGAACAACGATCAAAAGAGAGTTCGAACATACATGTCATGTAAGAACTCGAGAGTTGCAGTATGCAAAGTAGTCATTTGACCTGAGACATCATAGATGTCTAATGGTTAGGTCATTGATCTTTGATCATGTCAAAGGCATTCCATTGGAGTGTCCATGGCATTGTTGTGGTCAAGCTACCTAGTCATGTAGGCATATGAATGCACAACAAAGAATCTCTAACCTTCCATGGTGGAAGGAGAATACTCTAAGATATGATTCGAGAGTCTTTGACCAAAGCATATGAATATGACTAAGGAAGTTTGTTCCAAATCATATTCAATTGAATCATATAGATAAGTATCACATTGGAAAGTAGACATGAAACAAACTATCACTTAAACAATGTGATTAAGAGTATTGTATTAGAGAATGACCGTATTGCATTGTAGTTGTAACTGGATAGGTTCTCCAACCACTTCTACTTAGCTTGGGTAACCATGATATGCTGCTAGGTGTCACTCATGGTTTATGGAAGCCCTAAAGACTAGCAAACACTAATTTTAAGGGAGAATTGAAATGTGGTTTCAATTCACAATCGATCGTTAAGAGTAACAATCGCCCACTACCTCGCTAAATGGAACCTAATGGATCGTACACCGAGTAAGGATGTTGGTGAAGAAATAAAATGAAATAGATAAGCAATTAAATGATTTAATTGAAGAATGGTCAAGGTTAATTAATTATACGAAATGTTCGTATTGGGCTTATATGTTGGTTTTGGGTTTCGGGGCCCAAAAGCGTTTTGGTCCACAAGGCCCATTATGTTTAAGTTGTATGACAACTAAAACAAAATGGGCAATTAGCCCAATCAATTTGATATGGCCGGCCATTAGGGTGAGAAGTGTCAAACTTGGATTAATTACAAGTTTGCCACTCACATGTGATGAAGTATAAATTCAACTTTATAGCTTTATTTTCATCAAGGGTTTTTCTTGGTGAAATGAGGTGAAACTTTTTCTCTCATTTTCTCAAAAGAGGCCGGCCACCTAGGGAAGGAATAGCTAGCAATCTCTTCTTCCCTAAGTCATCCATTTCATCTTCACATCACATCCTTGGTGAAGAGACTTAGAGACATCAAGTTTTTGATGTTTTGGAGAACAAATCCTCAAATCCTCAAAGAAGCAAAGGAGCACTAAAAGGAGGAAAATCACAAGGAAGATCCAAGGAGCAAGGAGGTGACTTGAAGGCCTTCCACTTGGGTGAATCCCTTGTGTAATCAAGGATGAGCTTCAAGAGTAAAGAAACTCTAAATCTTTCCTTCTCTTTAATGTTGTTAAAGAGTTTATTGGTTCACCATATACTAGGCTTTGAAAGTCATGGGTTTTATGAATTGTTTTTGAATGCATGCCTACTTTAATGTGTTATTAGTTTGCATATGTATTCAAATGTTCTTACTTGTTCTTAGCTAGGACAAAAATTTTCCTTCACTTTACTGCTTAAAGGGCAAGTCGTAGGCAGTCTTCCGGAAACTGTAGGCTACCTTAGTGCACTCGGTAGCAGCTTTAAGGTTCCAGAGCAGCCGTCCATAGGGCATACTGCGTAATGTGCCTTCTCCGTCTATGAGGCCCGGTTCCCTACGGATTAGGCCAAGAGACCCAAAATCCTTCAGTAAGCTAAGCCTTGAAAAAAGACCCTTGTGGCTACTTCTAGGAATCCTGGCGCAAACCATTGTGCACCTAATTATACCAGGGAAGCCCGGCTCATCCACGTATGGATATTCGGAGTGTAAGTTTATCCTCCCGCCTTGGAGAGCAGACCCATGTGGGTGTCAGGGAATTGGTTTACCCTATCGCATTGGAGAGCAATTAGTTCATCCTTTCGCACTGGAAAGCCAACCCAGATGGGTGTTGGGGAATTGGTTTACCCTCTCGTACTAGAGAGCATGGTTAGTCCATCAAGGGGCGAAATTCCTGCGATAAGTCTTTAAGAAGGGCACGGTCTTTTTGAAGTGCAAGAATGATCAGTTGTTGTAAGCATGTAGCCGAGCCAAGTTGTAGATTACTTTTGAATTCCTCATTGAAAAACGAGTGAAACGAACGAGAACTTAGTTGTAAGGTAAGAACTGCACAACAACTAGATAGTCATCGGCTTCGAGGTGGTGCCCGTCGAGCTGTTTGAGTCTTCAAGCTTTGATGTGGAGGGAGGTCACACATGGTACTTCCTCATATTGTAGGCGTTCCACCACTTTTCGATCTCTTTGTCGTTCACGATGGCAATGGTGTAACTACCATTGTCGCCTACTTTACTGATCTTGTACAGACATTTCCAGATGCGATCCATCTTTTTTTAGCCTTCTCTGTAGGTAGTAATGAAGGCTTTTCTTAGGGCTAGATCTTTGGGTTAGAACTGCCGGATCTTGGCCCTTTTGTTGTAGCTGGAGAGAAGCTGCTGCTGGTAGGCTGCGATGTGGGTGATGGTTTGCTCGCACTTCTCCTATGCCAGATCTAAGCTTGTGGTCATCTTCTTATTGTTCTGCTCAATACTTGGCAGTAGAGTGCTAATACTTGGCACGATGACATTTGGGAGGAATGATTGCTTCTAAATCAAATGCCAAAGAGAAATGAATATCACCGGTGTCATTTGGTCGTGCGATATGCCCATAGACATCTGGGGAGTTCGTTTGGCCACTTTCCTTTCTTGTCGGAGATGGATTTCTTGAGGCAGTCGAGAATCGTCTTGTTAGATGCTTTGGCCTGCCCATTAACTTGAGGATATCACAGTATGGACATGAGCTGCTTGATACCATACTTTTGGAAGAACTTCGCCCAATCTTTGCCCACGAATTATGGGCCATTGTCGATGACGATGGATTGGGGATGCTAAATTAGCAAATAATGTTCATCCATATGAAACGTTCTATGTCCGCCTAAGTCATGGTTGTCATGGGCTCTGCTTCTACCCATTTGGTAAAGTAATCGATTGCCACGATCATTATGCCTTTGCCCCCAGTAGCGGGCGACATTGGCCCTACCAAGTCGATTGCCTACTGCATGAACTGCCAATGACTTGTCTATGGGTGTAGCTCGCTGGCAAGCAGTGTTGGTACCGGCTTGTAGCGTTGGTAACGGTCGCACTTTTGCACTAACTTCTTAGCATCTTGATGCATGGTAGGCCAATAATAGCTTGCGTTAAGATCTTTTTGCTCTAAGGATCGGCCTCAAGAGTGATTTCCACAAATACCTTCGTGGACTGAGCTTAGAACCTTTAGGTAGTCGGAAGGCGTTAGGCAGCAGAGATGTGGTCCAGTGTAGAATCTTCAGACGAGAATGTCGTTCCACATGTAGTAGTGTGTTGCCTGTATTTGAAGCTTTCTAGACTCCAACCTTTCCGTGGGGAGTGTGCCATTAACCAAGTAGTCTATAATATAACTTTGCCAGTTTGGCGTTGTACTAACTTGTGACACTTCGGCTGTCGGCTGTCGGCTCCCACCTCTATGATTGGCTTGTCTATATATTGCATCGGGATAAAGCGTTTGAGTTAGTGGTCGAAGGTGAAGCCTATGCCGACTAGCACGTCCGCGTGGGCGTTATCTGCCTGCGGAACTTGAGTGAGGGTGTAAGTCTGAAATGCCTCAAGTTGCTTGCGTACTTTAAGTATTGCGCTATCCTTGGATGTTTTGCTGTGTACTCCCCAGTAGTCTAGTTGATGATTAGCTAGGAATCAGAATGAATTGCAAGCGTTTTCACCTCCAAGTCTTTTGCCATTCGGATGCCTGCTAGTAAGGCTTCGTACTCTACTTCGTTGTTGGATGCCTTGAAGCTTAGAGTAATCGCCTACTCGATCATCGAACCGTCTACGATGACAAGGACCATGCCTGATTCCGAGCCTTTTTAGTTGGATGCGTCGTCGACGTGCAAATGCTAGAAGTCTCCATCAGGCAAAGCAGGCGTGGCTAAGGTGTGCTTGGCTGCATTTGGAACGTCGTTGGGTCGCACTATTGCGTCGCCTAGGCTAGGCATGAAGACGAGATAAGGAGTCGTGGAGCTGGGGCCATGTTACACGTAGCAGGAGATGCTCAACTGCCGGTATCGGGCCTCTTTAGAGCTAAATTATAGAGCAAGGGTCAGCTGAGGCCGTGTGACGCACAGCAGGAAGTGGTGCTCAACTTGCCGGTACATGTTGCTCATATGTAAAATCTTTTGTGGCGACGAGGATAAAACTTGCTTTCGAGTGTCCTTCTGGTGTTCGTCTGCCCTTGACGTGCCTTTTCAGCTGAGTTGTTGCGTTCGTAAAAAAACTTTGCACCGCCAGTGTTTGGACCTTTATCGTCGCGCATCTGGATTGGGCAGAATAGTGCGTCATGAGGATGACTGTGTGCATCTGAAAGTATAACTTGAGCTTACGGGTTGCAACAACTGTCGCCAAAGTTAGTTTTTGAATTTCAGGTATCAAGTCGTTGCATTTGACTATCTTTGCCTTCTCTACTTTGAACCTCTTCACATAGTCGCGAAGCGGCTCTTTTGGGTTCTTCTTGATGTTGAACAAGTGGTAGGACTTTTTCTTGATCGAGCGATATGATGAATATTCTTTGGTGAAAACCAAAGAAAATTCGTCAAAACTTTGGATAGATTGTGGTGGCAAGGTGTATAACCAATCTTGCGCCTCGCCTTATAGAGTGGTGGTGAATATCTTGCACATGAGATCGTCGTTGTTCTGATAGAGGATCATTGCACTTCGGCAGTGCTTTAGGTGTCTTTCTATGTCTCTATGCCCTGAAGGATGTGAAATGTGGCATGCTGAACTTGCATGGAGGCTTTGCCTGCTCGATCTCGTCTGTGAAGGGTGACCTGTTTATGTTGGTCATGTCCTATTGTAGTGCCTCGTTAGTGACCTTGGTGAGTTAGAAATCGCACAATCGCTCGGTCATGAGCCTTTGTACTTATTCCTGAATTTGCCTTTGTTGGGGGTAACAGAGCTCTCTGCTGCCCCCAGTTGTGACCTACTGGTCTAGGCTGCTCTTCTACGTGCTCGGCTCATCTATGCTGCGTCTGCGGTGCATGTGGTTTGTTCATAGCAGGCGAGGGAATTCTTCGCATGCTGCTGGTTGAGCTTAAGCCGGGCCGGGCTGAGTGACTGCTACTCTCCGTCCTTCGTGCTGCCTACTCCGATGAGGTGGATGATGCTCCTTGAAGGCCTAGCCGCGAATAAACACTTCGCTTGGAATGTTGCTCATGTTGACTATCGGAGTGTGGCCCCAACCGTGAGTGTATGCTCATCTGTAGGCCTAGTCGAGAGTGCACGCTTCTCCTCGCACTAAGATAGGAGTATACGCTATCTCGAGGGCCCAATCGGGAGTGTACACTGGCTGAAAGCTCGGTTCGTGGCTGGTCGAGTGCCAGCTTGCCGAGACGCTGCTGGATATATTCTTCGTCTGCCCTTGTTCTACTTCGAGACACCTCATCTAAGGCACGTTGCATCTCGGTATGCTGCAAGAGCTGATTCACTAAGGTCGTATGTTGTGTGACGGCGCTCGTTAATTCTATGACTTGTCGAGACAAGTGTTGTTCTCCATTTAGGTTGGAATAGCTTGGAATGAATGCGTCTCCTTGAGCAGTGGAAGTATGGTAGACTCCGAGCTCGAGATTTGAGTTGGGAAATGTCAAATCTGCAAAGAAATGTGGTGAAAATGCCCCTGGTTCAATCGTAAGCCTAGAAATTTGAAGCCGGGACGATTGAACTAATCTTGGACCAATTTGGGTTGCTTGGAAGACCATGGGAGTAAGATGGGCCGTGGGAGCAAGCTGGGCCGTGAGAGCAGGCTGGGCCACATGAGTGGGCTGCTCGGCATGTGGCGCACGTGGGTGCGAGGCTAGGGCTCGGCTTGGCAACGCGTTGGGTTCACATCGAGCTTGAGTGGCTTGGGCCATCTCGCCTTGGGCTTGGGTCTGTGTGGGCTTGAATGGCATGGCTTGGGTCGTGGTTGTGGCGTCGTGGGCCTTACCGATGGTGGTTGCTATGGTGGTTGCCACGGTGATGCCCCGTGGGGGTGGTGCCGCTCCACTCATTGTTGTGTTGAGCCTCGTAGATCGCCGCGGTCCTAATCGTTGAATGTTAGAATTTCCGTTCGTCGAGGTTTCCCAATCTCTTGCCATTGTACTTTTCTTTTACTTTTTATTGAAGAATTTCTAAAAATAAAAATTCCAAGAATAAGAACATACGAACAATCTACAAGTGAACAAGAAAACGAAAAACCTTAAATGCGAGAGTCTTCTACTAGCTTTTGATCAAGACTCTCAATGAAAGCACGAATTTGTGGATGCAAATTTCTTCCTCCTTGTTCTTGGACAAAATTGCACCTACAAAACAAACAACACCTTAGGCCAAGGCCAAGAGCCTCACGCTTCCACGATGAATAAAGGGGCTTTGGCCGAAGAACCTCCGATGCCAAAGTTAGAATTTTGAGGGAAAAGTGCTTGGAGAATTTAGAGAATTTACCAAGAGTGTAAAACTTAGGTTTTGGAGAAAATGAGGGTGTTTATATAGGGGTGTGGCCGGCCCCTTTGGGAGGAGGAGGACCGCCAGTTGGATGGTTTTTTGGGTGAGATTCATGATTTGTTAGCTAATTAATAAATTAATTAGGTAATAAATCAATTAATTAGCTAATTAATATAATTAGAAAGGAATGATTTGGGGGTTACCTTGTGGAGAAGATTTGATGAGGATGGATGAAATAGGTTTTGAATAAATACCTATTTTGGGCACTTTTGACTTGATTTAGGGATGATTGCCCACTGCTTGTGCGTAGAAATTCCGGTGTGCCTTGAGGGTAATCTTGTCTTTTTAACTCAAAAATCCACGTGTCGCCTCCATATTTTTCTTGATTATTTTTTGCTCCACACCAATAATCAAAGCACGAGCTATCTCTAGGATATGACAATTCTTCCTTCCTGCCATCCCATTTTGTTGTGCGATATGCATACAAGTAGTTTTATGAACAATCCCACGATCTTGTAGAAATTGGCATTACTCAAAATTTATATACTCTTCACCATTGTCAGAACTCAAAACTTTAATATTAGAGGAATATTGAGTTCTAACCATTTGATGAAACAGATGAAACACATCACAAACCTTACTTTTATTTTTCAACACATACAACCATGTCATATGGATGCTATCATCCACGAAAATAACAAAACACTTAATTCCCGAAGTAGTACTAACAAGGGAAAGCCCCCATATATCAGAATGTACTAGCTCAAACGGAAAAGACTTTCTATTCATACTTGAAGAGAATGAAGTACGATGACTTTTGGATAAATTACACACTTCACACTTCAA
This sequence comes from Malus fusca, assembly GCA_035220775.1. Lineage (NCBI taxonomy): Eukaryota > Viridiplantae > Streptophyta > Magnoliopsida > Rosales > Rosaceae > Malus > Malus fusca. Next base: position 39,406,199 of record CM069073.1, on the reverse strand, counting down.
TTTGAAGTTATTAATATCACTGAACAAACTAGGTAACATATGCTCCTAATAATCCAAACGATGCATACCTCAAACGATAATGTGATAACAACGCCTAATGTAGATTACTATTACACGACACATGTGCAAATTAGCTATTCCAAGAATCACATATTCCATATAATATAGCCCCTCTCTCTTAGCGCGACGCCCAATAATATCATTTGTCTGAATATCCTGAAGCAAGCAAAATAAAGGATAATTTTGTACAACATAATCCAATTGTTTAGTGACTTGTGGTACAAACAATGAGTGATGAGATCAATGACAAAATCAATAGACAATCAAGGGAAGAGAGGGTGTAAAACACACCGTTCCTGCTGCATCAATAGAAGTAGTAATACCATTAGCAGTTGTCACACACTTTTATGAGAACGTGTAATATATTGAAATAAGGTTTTATCATATTTCATATGATATGTTGCATCAGAATTCAAAATCCAACATGTATTCTCCATTGTAATAACACAAGAGACAGCAATACACGACAATCACACTAATACACGGTAACTGCAGCAAGCTTCACAACAGAACTTGTAGATACTGTAGCAAAACCAATACAATAACACGATAAACAACCAAAAAGAACAAAGCAATATGCTGCAATTTCCAGGTAGCAATAAGAAAAAAACACAAGAGAACAGCAAGAAAAACCCAAACAACACAACTCTTACACGAGCAAATTACAACAACTACAAACCACAATTATTAGCAGCAACTGTTACAGAAACCCACAACAAGAAGAGACAACACACATAACTAAAAACAACCCCACAATTGCAAAAGCACATCAATTGTAGAAGCCACACAGATACCCACTCATAGCAGCAAGACTGTTCTATGCTTGATTACAGCCGCATGAGCACGATTTGGTGTTTAGGGTTTTGAACTAAACCTAGGTCTGATACCAAGAAGAAATACGATGAATATTTCATTACTTTATTACTCCTACTCGCATTGGACCTAGTGCCCAAGTGGTTTGGCCAATAGTGGGTCAAGAAATATTGAATGGTGATGTAGGCTAGGGTTTTCGAGGAATACAAATAACCTCTGGGTTTTTTTTCCAGATTTGGCGAGCATCTGGAATAACTAGTGAATTTAATTTTTTATGTGTAAGAAGTCATTCATACTGCCACTTAGTACTACGATCTAGTAGTATTTCTCTTTACTTGTAAGTGAGAGGTCTTAGGTTTGATTCTCGCCAAAGGCGAGTTTGAACCACATTATTGCTAGCTCATTGTGAGGTTAAGCTCACATCCTCATCTTAATGTAGATAATATCGTTTGTTCAAAAAAAAAAAAAAAAGTCATTCATACTTGTTTATAAATCACATGGACACTTAAACAGTAATAACTCGATTAAATCATAAAATGAAAAGTTTATAAACGCTAATTGCAAATAAAGATACATGGATCCTTTCAAGTAAGGAAACACGTACGTAGTTTCTTTTTGTTGTGCAAATGATTCAACTACCAACCACAATATATGAATGAAGATTCATTGCTCCATCTTCCCTTATCTCTCTCTATAAACAATATATTTTAAAATCATTATAAGTAGTATCTGAAGAACTCAAATCCTCACTCTCTCTTAACTGGCATACACCGTACTCTTTCCGTACCTTTCATATCAGTGAAAGGGACATATCTAATAATGAAATCCGCGTTAAAAGATGTAGGTCGAGCTCTGAGGCGGCAGGGACCACTTTGGTTGATGCCAAAGTGTCATATGACCAAAATAGTTTAAGATCCCAATGTGTGGTTTTGATATAGGACAAGGATTGTCTGCCCTCCCACTTCCGGTGCTCTTCCGTGCTCTTCTGTTTATGTGGTCACGGTTAAGCCACGTTAACATTTTATATTATTATTCATTTTTGTCATATTATCTCTATAAAAAATATATATATAATGTTGACGTGGCTTAACCGTGACCACACAAAATAGGAGGGCACAGAAGGGCACGGAAAGTGGGAGGGCATACAATCCTTGTCCTTTGAGATATTGACGTTGCCAGAGATTGATTGATCAATACGAGCTTTGGTTGTAAATGGTTGGGCTCTTTAACCGGGGAGGAGCTTTGCTATAGCAAGCCCTTCTATTGCGAATAAGATTGACAAACCTTTTTTTTTTTTTTGGATCACACGTTGGTTTAGAGAACGAGAGAGCCATCTAATTTATTGATTATGTTATATGTTATTTGTGTGTCGTTTGAATATATGATCTCGATTCACAATTTGATTCTTGACAACATAAGTTGAAGAAGATAATAATAAACTATAATAACATATAAAAAGGGAAGGGGATAGGGTGAGGAAGAGGGATGAGCATATACGAAAGTGTAGTGAAGGTTTTCAAAGATGAGAGTGTGTTGGATAACGAAGAGGCCAGATCCAAGTGATGTGTACTTAAAATCTAAATATATGAAGAATCAAATCCCCTGTTTTGGTATCTACTTGAAAGTTCGAGGAAAAGGTCCATGGCATCAAGATTCAATAAAAAACCATACGATCCACATCCCACCTCCCCCGAGCTTCTCTCTATTGATAATACTAAAGTGATTAAATTTGGAGAAAAAATATGCAAACTAAATAAAGTGTCATCAATAAAAATGAGTATATTTATCAACGTTTAAGTAATAAATCAATTATCATTTCCTATGTCCTTTAATTTTTAAAATTTTATATATAAATTTAATCTCCTAACATTATCTTATATATATAATTATCTGTGGATTACGTAAAATGTATAAAAGTTTGGTGGCTGTGTTTTGTGGGCACCAAAATTAATTATAGTCCTCTGAGTGACAAAACATGTTGACATATAATCATATTACAGCTGGCAGCTATAACCTTGATGAGCTATGCATAATAATGCATGCACAGCTTCAAGTAGTGACTTTTAGCATGTCAGATTCGACCAAAAAAGCATGTCATATACCTACTGTATCTATCTATGATCTATCCCAATCTCTATAGATGTAGACATGAGAGGCTTTTTAAACCTAAAGTATTACATGTACCTGCCATTCCTGTTTCAACCCCAATGGTCCATATAACGCGTCATTCGCATTTGGATCCCACACTCATCGAACGGTTTATATAGCGTGATACGTTCACGAGCGCATGTAGATCCTATGCTCATTCAATTGCAAAGCCACTAAGGCCTGAGGCCATCTCCAACCGAATGGTCCAAAGGGCCAGAAGGCTGAAAATAGTTTGAAAATCGTCTCCAACCGAGGGTTAGGGCAGAGGGCTTGTGGGCCCCACAGAATCTAAAAGGGCCAAAAGGCTGGCTACAAGTAACCAGCCAGCCAGCCCGGGCTAGCCAGAAATTCATAGCAATCCTGTCGGTTATAACTGACATGATTGCTTAAAGAAAATTTGAATCCAACGGCTAGCTAACGTCAGCTAGCCGTTAGTTATCGTTGGATTCAATTTTTTTTTTTGTTTGGTTTTTTTGGGCCAATTTTTTTTTTGAATTCTAAAAAATTCTAATTTTTTTTCCTATAAATACCTAAATCATTCATTCATCATTCCTCACAAAATTTTCACCATTTCAATTCTCATATTTTCTTTCCTCTTTCAAAAATCTATCCTTCCATTTTTTCAATAATTTTCAAATGTGTCACAGCCCGTCCCGAGTTTGATTTTTGAGGACGTGAAATGACGGGATTACCCTTAGCGGGGGCTAAGGTATGTGTGTGACATATTATGGATTATGCATATTTTCCTAAAGTTTTGAAAAGTTTGAAATTGGATTAAAGATATATGTATTTTTGTGTGGTTAGGGAATTAAAAGACTTGGAATTTTGGTGGGTTTTGTTGAACCACACAACACACACACGGGACAACCTCAACCCTTTCCCTCCCCCGTGCTGCCTCTCTCTTCCCTCACGGCTTTCTCTCACTCTCTCACTCTCGACTTGTACGGACACACTCACCACCAAGCCTACAAGCACGGATCGAAGGTTGTGAAGGTACCATCGTGCTCGTGAGGACTATACGAACTCAACCACACCCATTTCAGGTAAGAAATCTTTCGATTTCACGTCGAAATCCCAAGCACCGATTTTGGCATTGTTCATGAACTTTATGTTGGTTGATTTTTAGGACAATCCAAGCTTGTAGTGAGCTTAGTGAGGTCCTAAGGAAGCTCGGGGACGTTCGTTTGGAAGTTTTGGACGTCGGGATCACCACGTTCAAAGTTGGCCGGTTCTTGTGGAATTTTTCCGGTGAGATTTCGTAGTTTTTAGAGCTTTAAAGTAGTATAGCGTGAAACTACATGTTTAGGGCTTCAAATTGATATAAAATACGAAGAAAATGGTTGAGAAACGAAGGAGAACAAGGCGTTTGAAAAATGCCCAGAATCCGGCCACCGGAAAAACCAGTCCGGCGAGCTCGCGAGGAAGAAGACGCGCGTGTACCCGTGCATGTCCTGGCGCGTGGGGGCGCGTGCCACATCAAAAAATTATTCTAAAAATATGTCGACGTCCGTGACGTCGAGTTGGTTACTGTGGTTTATTCATATACCCAATTTGAGCACTGTATGAGAAGTTATTACGAATGATTGGTTATGTGCTTTAAATAACGTTTTTATAGTTATTTCGCATATAGGTGACACCTATCCCGAGGACGAGCGCATCCAGGGACGTCACGGGGGTTACGACCATTCGACTTATCAGTGAGTGGGCAGTATTTCTGTTTATACCTATATACTATCGATATTTTTCCCAGAAATTGAGTTTGAATGAAAATAAGTTTTCAAATGCCATGCATACATGATATGAATGATATGAATTGATAATTGATGCATATATTTATGTGAATCGGTGTTGTGGACGCACAGGTGAGTATCAGGTGAGTTTATGTTATTCATGTGCATTGATGATGTATATTATGTTGATAGCTCATAACCTGCAATCATGGTGTTAGTGCTTATATTATTCACCCGCACCGCACGCTCACCTTGGATCCAAGTAGGTGCATGTCGTACAGACCATGAGAGGGTTCCGACTGATAGGTGACCTTAGATTGTGTACACAAATGATTGTTGAGAGAAGCACTAGAGCGTATTATTACACCATTCATGTCGTACAGACTACTTCAGGTAGTTCCGACTTATCTGCAGTGTAGTGCCGTACAGGTCACCGAGGTGACTCCGGATGGATTTGATATTGAGCTATAGAATTAACCATACAGGACCAACTGCAGGGTCTCCAGTTAATTCATTATTTCACCTGTTACATTGATGCATCATTCATTCTGTTTTGAAAGTTTTTAACAGGGCATACTTTCGGGTTTTAAAGAAAAATTGATGATTTGAGATTTATGAGAAGCTATATGTTATTATGCTATTTTCTGGGAAAGTATACAGGTTTTACAGCGATGGGTTAGAAATGTTTTAAATGAAAGGTTTTCGAAAAACTTTGTTTTACTGACCCACTCAATTTTGTTTTGCGCCCCTCCAGGTTCTAGCTAGCAGTTGGTAGCTCACGAGGTTTTTCTTCGGCATTCTGACAGACTTCAATAATGTAGGACTCACATGCGGGTGTTGTAACTTAATTATAGTCCTACTTGACTGCATCTAGTTGCTTATGCTCTGAAATTGTGTGTTATACACTCTAACTCTCTCTAGCATGCTATTTGGTTATTCTAGCTAGTAATTGGTTTTTATTATTTCGTAATTCTCTTATCTTGCTTCCGCACCGCACTTATGGTTACGTCACGCTCACGTGACGGCCAGCATGCCTTGATTCTAGGATTGGGGTGTGTCAAAATGACCTCGTCTACAATGAAAGGTAAGGCTTGGAGCCGAAAAGAAGATGAAGCTCTTTGCAAAGCTTATAGATGGGTGTCGGAAGATAGTGTGAGGGGGAATTGTCAAACAAATGACGATGTTTGGACTCGTGTGTCCAAAAAATACTTAGAATTCTATAAAGGCACCACTCCACTGAATATTCGAAACCACGAAAGTTGTTCTTCAAGATGGAAGAAACATCTTCGGCCAAGTTTGAACAAATGGCATCAAGCATAGTTAGCAGCCGCAAGTAGACATGAAAGCGGCGCCAATTACTACGACGAAGTAAGTATTTTCACAATTTATTTTAAATATTTAATTATATTACATTTAATTTCATAAATTAATTTCCTTTAATTTTTTTCTAGGTACGCCAAGCGGATGAATTGTATATGGAGAGCAGCTCAAAACCCTTTCAGTTTCACAATTGTTGGGAAATTTGTAAAGGGTGGGTGTTATTTGAAGATCCACCACATAGACCTCATACGCCGGTGTTCGGAACTGCATCCTCAGCTGCAGATATGGATGAAGATGGATGTCCTACCATTCAACAAACAAGGGTAGAAAATCCGTCTTCGGGTGAAGGTTCCATATCTAGGGTTATGGGACGAAACAAGGCGCGAAAGTTGAAGGAAAAAGGCAAGGCAAATGATGATTACGCCGCTCAACATGAAGTGGCGGCCTCATTGCGATTAATGGTGGAGCAAAATGCCCTTGAGGCAGAAGAAAGGAAATGTAGGCATGAAGTACAGGCCAAACAAATACAAGAAGAGATGGATGATAAGAATATGAAAATGAACACTTCGAATTACACTCCAATGAGTAAGGCCTATTTTGATAGGGAAAAAAAAAGAAATTATGACTCGGCGGCAGTTGTTTACCTCTGACTATACTCCTACAATAGCGGATGATGAAGATGATGTTGATTATGGATATTAAATTTAAGTTGTAGTAGTTTTTAAATTTAAGTTAATGTTGTTTTTAAATTTAATTTGTAGTTTTAAATTTTATTTGTCGTTTTTAAATTTAAGTTGTAGTTTTTAAATATAAGTTGTAGTTTTTAAATTTAAGTTGTTGTAGTTTTTAAATTTAAATAATAAATTATGTTTGGCTCTTTGGCCCTCGGTTGGAGACGGTTTTTTGTGACAGGGCTAAAATGAGCCATATAGCCTTTTGGCCCTCGATTGGAGACGGAGAGAAATATGACCCTGTATTGTTCATTAAAATATTAACATCTTAGAGGGTCAGAGGGCTAAAACGAGCCATCTGGCCAGCCCTCGGTTGGAGATGGCCCAAGAGATTAGGATAGTCCTAGGCCTCTTAGACCACCTCCAATCGAAAAGTTCAGAGGGCCGAAAATAGTCTGAAAACCGTCTCTAACCGAGAGCTAGGCCAAATGGCTCATGGACCCCACGGGACAAAAAATGGCCAAAGGGCTATCCGGTTGGCCATCTTCAACCAGCCCGCTGGCTTGCCCACTTCTTTTTTTTTTTTTTTTTTTTTTTTTGTTCTTTTCCATATGCCTAGCCCACTTTATGGTTTAGGGTTTAGGAATTTTTTTCGGACTTTTTTTTTTTTAATTTCTAATTTTTTTCCTACATCATTTCTCACATATTTTTCACAATTCCATACTATCTTACTCATTTTATTTTTATTTTAATTCTTCACATTCTATATTATAGTCTTTTGGCATTCGATTGGAGACGATTTTTTGTGATAGGGCTAAAACGAGCCCTATGACCCTTTGGCCCTCGGTTGGAGATGGTAAGAAATATGGCCATGCAATGTTCATTAAAATATTAATTTCTTGGAGGGACAAAGGGCTAAAACGAACCCTCTGGGTCTCATTCGGTTGGAGATGGTCTTATATATGCTTGAAACTCCCTTATTCCCATCATTTTTTATATCTTTTATAAATTTCTACTCTGAAATTCGAGTCAGACAAAGCGGGTAGTGATTACGGTTTGTAATCTTTCTCTCTATCTTAGACTATAGATTAATCTAGGGTAAATTACATAGAAACCCCTCAGGTTTAAGGTCTATTACAACCACATACAACATGTTTAAAACATTTCACTTTTATACCCAGTGGCGGATCCAGGATTTTAAACTCGGGGGGTCCTAATAATAAAGTCAAAAAAATTATAGACAAAAACAACAAAATTTAAATATAATACATTTCATTCAAAAATCATATGCAAAACAATATTACAAATTATAAAATCATAATTTAGGCGTCCATTACGAGGTTTCATAAGTTACTAGGGAGTACCTAAGTTATTAATTATCTAATATGGACCACTAAATTTAAAACACTAGTCAAATAAAACTTTCCTCAAACTCCCACTATCTTTCTAACCAAACACACCATTTTTCTCTTTTACTAGTTTCCAAACATCCACTTTCTCTCTCACTAAGAACACAGCTGCCATACCTCCACTAACCGCCTCCCTCCCCATTCTCCCGAAGTCATGGCAGCTCCACCCCCAAATTTCACCAACCCATGACAGATCATATCCATCTTACTAACCTTATGTAGGAAATTTCACCCATAAGAAAAATTACTAAGGTGGTTGAAATAATTTGGGGAAATTTGGGCTTATGTATTACCCCGCCAGATGACAGAGAAAGGTTGGAGGAGAAGTGGGTGGCACCGATGGATGAGACCATGGCAGAAGCAAGGAGGAGAGATGCTGGAAGGATCCCTATTTTCTTTCTTCTTTGTGCGCGGTCATCTTCTCCGAGAAGAAGACAGCCACTGCAACCTGCAACCTACAACCTATAACCTGCACAGACCTCATGCTCGAGTACGAGGGGTCCCCGGAAAATTTCTAGCAATGATTTAGGATCGCCGACGGGTCCTGGGACCTCCCAGGTCCCTATGTGGATCCGTCCTTGTTTATACCTCAAGTCCTATTTTATTTCAAAATAATACATCCGTTACATTTTTCATCCATTGATCCATTAAGTGCTGACGTGGCTGCCAAATGTGTGCCACGTGGCAAAAAAATAAATTTTCTTTTGAAAAATCTGAATCTTCTAAATAAATAAAAAAAAACCAAAACTTAAAAAACGCAGAACCACCCCCGCAACCTCTCCCTACCCCTCTTCTCCCTCCCAACCACCTCCATCTCCTCCACTCTCTTCACCTCCCCTCCCATCCAAAAACCCACCCAACCCCCACCTTCCCCGAGCCCTTTCTCCTCTTCACCCCCACCCCCATTCTCCATTCTCTCATATGTAACCTCACCCACAACATTCCAACATATTCAAATCATGAAATTGAACAACAATTTTCTCAATTCATACACAGAAATCCAAGAGTTTGACCTTAGGGACAGCAACCACCATTCCTTGAATTGAAGCACTGGAGTGAGGATGACCTGGCATCCCAGCCTTGAGAACCCAAGCCCTAGAGTTCCTCTTCAGCACATACTCCTCGTCGTAAGACCGCAGAGGGAGGTGGCTCGACGGCGGGAGCTTGTCGTCGGGGGCAGGGTTCGTGAGAGCTTGTCGTCGCCCGGGGAGAGAGGGCCAGTCGCTGGAGCTTATCGTCCCGGGGAGGGGGGGAGTCGCGCAAGCTTGTAGTTGCGGCCGTGGGGGGGGGGGCGAAGGGGGTGAAGGGGAAGGGCCTCTGCGAGGTGGGGTGAGGTGGGTCGTCTGGGAAAAAGGGTGTGTAAGTTTCTGGGTTTTTGTGCGTGGGGGGAAGGGAAGGGGGGGTTCAACTTTTGCTTTTGTTTTTTTTTTTTTTTTTTTAAAAAAAAAATTTTGCCAGGTATTCTTTTGAAATAAAATAGTACTTGAGGTATGAAAGTGAAATGTTTTAAAAATGTTGTATGAAGTTGTAATAGACCTCAAACCTGAGGGGCTATTATGTAATTTACCCATTAATCTATTCTATGGTGTATAATTTTTCTGCATCATTGAGTTTATTCTTCGGTTTGTAAATAATATTTGAAGTAGAATGCATCTATATAATGCTTTGGTGTATATTAGAAATTAAAGAATGAAGATTTATATTTTGCAAAAGGCATCCGTGACGTAAAATCCTCACTCCACCATTGTGCTCATCAACGATTTTTGATACCATGATGCACCCGCATGCAACTGAACTGAGGCTTGAAAAGCTCCCTACCCTAGTACATAAGAGCAAGTCCACCCCTAAAGACTTTGTGTCAGCACCTAGCGCATTTATCCACTCAAGTGAACAGTAATAGGCCAAAGCATCTCCATCCCTAAAAATACGCTGGCACCCAGCCTATCTAATATTATATTATTTTATTCATATCAATTAATATTTTATCATTTAATTTATTTTTTATTTTTTCTTCTTTCTTGCTTTCCCTCTCCGGTCCTTTCTTTCTTTCTCTCTCCCTCTCTCTTTCCCTCTCTCTCTATCTATTTTCTCTCCCTCTCTCTCTTTTCCAGCTCACTCCCGTGAGCTCTCCTTCTTCTTCCTCTTCAAAATCTTCAACAAATCAAACACAAAATATCTCTGCAATCAATGAAGCCGAGAGCTTGAGCTCTCCTCATATCTTTCTCCCCTAGATCTCTCTACAATATCTCTGCAATCAATGGTTGTTTCATGAATTGAATCCCACAAACCCCAAATGGAGGTTGAAAATTAAATGGGTTTTTAATTTTCTGGGTGAAATCTCCATCGACGGCCCCAATTCTCTCGACCATCCGGCATCGGAGAGGGCGTCGAAGGCCCCCAAACGCCATCCCCACCGCCCTTTGCTCTGAATCCTACAAATTGGCCTTCTTCAAAACCTCCTTCACCCGACCTGGCGCAGAAAAAAAAAAGAAAAAAAGGTGGCTGATGTCACGCTGGTGTCAGATAGGCCGGTCTCTGGGTCTGTCAAGAATGAGCTGGTCTGTTGCCTGGCTTGGGTTGGGTGCCAGGCAATTGGGCGGGCTGGAGTGAATTGACAGGGTGCCAGCCTGATTTTTTGGCTGGGTGCTGGGCAAATCCACCTCCGGTGGAACTGCTCTAATGTGAGTTTTTGAAGCGTTGGAGCTATAAAACGACCACAAACAACCATCAATATAGCTTAAGTGGTGAAGTGCATTTATTCATACACCCGAAGCGATCTTATATTCAATTCTCCTCAACTCTCTCAGAATCGTTTGCATAAAAACTTAACTGAACTACAGAAACGCAAGTAAAACACATAGTTAAGGACTCAATATAGTAAGCACAAAGAAACCAAGTGCATGGCCAGACATACAGGCTTGACAAAAACGACTTTTCTCCCGACTTTTATTTAGTTTATCTTCTTCTAATCATTGTATAATCTCAAGAGTAAAAGGGATGATCCGGTCGAAAGTCTAATGTTTAATTACCCTTAAATTAGTGATATTTCGGTTTAACTCGCAACAAGTGACTATAAGTAACGATTAAGAGAGATCTTGAACAATTCAATTCACCGTTTTATGACATGAGGCATGACATGCGCATAGCTTAATTAAGGATTAATTATGTTAACCAACGTCATCTGCTACCATTTGCATATATAATCCGAGTCCAGTCCTTATTATATTATACATGCAGACTTGATAGCAGTATGCGTACCAATACCATTGAACACAAAATAAACATACCATACTCCACTATAACATAAGCAGTAATGGAACGTTTACTTACTTCGGAAGAAGAAGTCATGAATCGTAGAAGTCAGAATATGTTAAAGAAGCAACAAGTATGAGATCTACTTGTATAACCCAAATACATGTTGATTACGGATTGTATTAAAGAAGTCATGAACGTTTACTTATCTAATTTCTAACTCTTCATGTATTAAATTACGGATTGTATTGTATAACCCAAATACATGTTGATCCCATGTTGTGGTATACACATGAGAAGTCATGTATCAAAATAACTCTATGAAAAAAGAACGGGGATAGGATATAGAGGCAAAGTCTTAGCTGTAGTTAATGGAAGGACAAAGAGTAGCATTACGAAGAATAAAATAAAGGATTAAGTAACTAAAATTTACTAATCTTTTAGTGTCATTCTAAATTGGTCTCAACTTTTTTAAACATTCAAACAAGTACCTAACGTATTGAAAATGTCACACCCTTGAAGCCCCAATTAAATTTAAGTTAAATTAACTAGGGCTTACTTTGTCTCCAAAATCAATAGAAGGTCATGGAAGCATGACATCCACTAACGGTCACCACCACCCCCATCATGCGATCACCTCCAAACCCAATGCAGAATCTCCAACTCCACAACTCAAGCCGCTAACATTGAGAAGAAGGTTATGCATGTTGCTGAAATGGTATGAACTGCCTTATGTGTCCACCATCATCTTCACAGCCCACAAGAAGAACTGGAGGCTTTACGAGTCGAGAATCGGTGAATGAGAAAATCTCATGAGTATAAATAAGCTCCTTGAAACCCTATATAAATTCTTAACCCTCTTCTTTGTTAGGAGATTACCCTCATGATGTAATTACAATTTGGGTCCATTTTCCATTCAATTTGATACTCGTTTGATCATTAGATTCTATGTTATATAATCTATGTTTGAAATTTAGATTTTGAGGCAACTAGTATTAATATTAACCATGATATTATACCAGTTGGTGGGTTTTGAATATAAAGGTTGGGATGGGATTTCGATGGTTGTAGGTTAAGATTGGAGGTGGCAGGGGCTTGATATTCCCCATCTTCATTTTTGTTTTTCATTTATTTGTAAATTTATTTTTTGTTTTTATTTCTTCATTTGCATATCTTTTTTGAAGTTATTTTTTTATTGTTTTAGCATCCATATAAGCTAAAAAGTGGGACTTATTGTTGCCACCAGTGTTCTAAAAAATGCCATAGGCGCCGCCTAGCAACTGAGGCGTTTTTGGGCAAATCGGGTTGGGCCTAGGCGGGCTGGGCGGCTAGGCGGGCTAGGCGGTCCTAGGAGGTTTTTTTTTATTTATTTTTTATTAATTGCGTGCTTTTTTCTTTTTTGGTTTCATGGTGGTATACTTATGGAAATGGTGTATCTAATTTGCAAATGATGGATTTACTACAAGTTCATCCAATACTTATGGAAATAGTGTACCTAATTTGCATTTTATCATTATTTTATTATCCATACAAGTATAGTTTTTTTTTAGGTGTCAATATGCACTTATTTACAAGATATGCAAGAAATTTACCTAAATCCGCCAAGGCGCTAGGCGCTAGCCCGCCGCCCGACTAGCGCCTAACGTTTTTTAGAACCTTGGTTGCCACATGTACATTTAACGAACATATTAACGAGACTTAACGGATGTGACATTTTCAATAAGTTTGGTACTTTTTGGAAATGTCTAAGGAGGTTGATACCAATTTAGAATGACACTAAAAAATTGAAAGATTTTAAGTACTTAATCCAAAAATATATAAAAAAGAGAGACGCAGAGAATGGAAAGCGTCTTGTCAGAGCGTAGTGAAATAGGAGCTGGAGGAGGAACACGAGTAGAAGCTTCTGTTCGTTCACTTGTTAGCTAGTCTTTCCTGGCAGGTCACTGAGCCTTATTTTCGTCTTTGAACTCGAGCCTTCCTTTCAGTTGGCAATTTTCTTATATTGTTCATTTGTCACATAACACACATTCTAGGTAAGTTAATGTCATTATAGCAATTACAAGGAATTCGGGAGAGAACACTGTCATTAACAGATTACAGAGTCGATTAACACATATTACAATAACGATCACACATTTTACGGATCAACAATCGTCGGATGATTCAATACAAATCAATCAACCAATGTCTAGATTTGTTCGTAGAACTAAGCATATGTGTTCCATTTTAAGGTGATAAGTGCCATCTATTAATTTGTGAACTCTAATTCTATTATATACAATATTCCAAGGAACGTACAATAATGTCATTACAGCAATACACATGCAAAGAAGGTCCAGTGCCAACTAAAATGGGAGCTCCTGGACTTTTATTCGGTGTCCGCAATTTATATAGCTTACTATAAAGTTTGTAAATCTGTTAAATCATCACTTAACCTTTCAGACGGCCCCAAGTATAAATCCACCTTCGCGTCCCCCCGAGTGCAAAACGCCCGGAATCGTGCAGCACTGCCACCATGTCAAGTCTAGCATATGATAATTGTCCTTTCCATTTGATACTGAGAGTGGCTATTGAGATGTTTGCTCAAAGGAACTCAAAGCACTGATTAGAGATTCGTATACTTTTATGCCTTTCAAGAATACGGTATCCTTTAGGTGCTGCAAAAAACAAAAAAAAGAGACGTTGGAGTCGGGAAAAGATATTCATGATAAGTTCGTGCTAAAGAGATTGGTCAAAACATCGAACCTCGTTATGGTCATGAAGTAAGATAGGAGTATTCATCATTGGGGAGAAACCAAGTGTAGGAATGCCCTGCTGCCTCATGTATCGTGCATCGGTAGTTGATGTCAAAATTTCAGGCTTCGCAAGTTTCCCTCCAGCTGATTCGATAGCTTGTTTGAAAACAGACCACCATGGATTGGAATCATCGGTTGCTGTTGCTAAAGGGCGGCCCATAAAATCTCTAGTTGGTCCTTGCTCAAGTAGCTGCCATGCCATAAAAAGGAATAAATGAGACATTTCCCACTTTTACTCCCACTCGTTGCAGATGGCATGCTGAGGAAATGAAGAGTACATACAGATTACAGTAAACAATGACAGCATAATGGTCACCAACAATATATTTGAAAATAAAACCTTGTATTTTGGGTTCTAACAAGCTTATTTGTATTGAATTCATGAGATCGAATCAAATAAGATGGCAAAAACCACACTTGCAGAAACACAAATGCTTTGCTTATTATGGCAATTCACCAGCCATACCATGATAGATCAAGCTAGCCACAGAAAGAGTGTAAAATTGGTATCGAATGCACAAGCTACGATAAGTTTTGTAGTACTTGTTCTGCATCCAAATCAAAATTAAGCACCTTTCGTAATTTGATGTCCAACTTTAATTCCAATTCCCAAGTGAAAAACCTGAGACATGGTTGTTCACTATGACTAAAGATGACCACAAGGGATGAACTGCTTGAATTTCATAGTCAAAATATGGTTTAAAATGGCCAGCACAAAAGATAAACAATCCAATACATTCTATAACTTCTATCTATCCAATACCACGAAACTGCAAGGCGTATACGTAGATAAATGCTATCACCATTACAAACTAATCGCTTGCATGCGGGGTTCCTCCTCTAATCTGATTCACACAAAACTACAAGATATGTACTTTCAGTAAACTTGTTTAACTATATGCAGGGTGTAATAATCAACAACGGAATTAGAAATCAGCTCATCTACAGTATTCCTAAAAAACTAACCATTAACACATTCGGATACACAAAGAGTCTCCAATCCTATAAAATTTCACATTATACTAAATCAATAAAGACACTGAAAATTCATGCACAAAATCAGAGGACACAAAGGCTCACTTGGTAAGTCAAATTCCATGACGCCGGCGCCCATTCCTCAGCAATCCTCTTCCTAAGAAGCTCCGGGTCTGCAGTAGGCGGGATTCGTATATTAAACCCTGCTTCCGCCTCCGAAGGTTGCATATTCATCACAAACCCCTACACAGACAATCAAACAAGCACCTTGTCATCGTCAAAACACCAAAACACCCATTAATTACACACACATTCAAACCACAATCAGCAGATTCAGTAATTCAAACTCACATCGCCGGAAGGAATCCCAGACTTCAAATAAACAGGATTGACAGAAATAACCTCCGAAATCGCCGCATTGCCGGCTTTAACCTCGTCGAATTGGACCTTCCTGAACCGAGTCATAACCTCCACGCTCTTCATCAAATTCTCCATCGCTCCGTTATCGTACAATCTCGAACCGTGTCCCGGCGTCCCCTGCGCCTTCACGATCAAATTCCACGGCGTCCGATCGGCGTAGAAAACCCTAAACTCGTCGCCGGGATTAGCCTGGCCTTCGTCCAACATAAACCCCACATTCAAATCCTGAAATTGCTTGGAGGCGGCGAACTTAGCGGCGCCGTCGAGGCCGCCGATCTCCTCGTCGGGGACGAGGGACACGTGGACTGTGCGGATAGGGGTGAAATTGGCGGCCTTGAGGTTGCGGATGGCCTCGAGGTACTGGATGGCGATGCACTTGTCGTCCTGGGCGCCGCGGGCGAAAATGAGGCCCTCCGGGGTGCGGTGGGCGGAGAAGGGAGGGTGGGTCCACTTGTCGGGCTCGGCGGGGACGGAGTCTAGGTGGGAGTTGAGGAGGAGGGAGGGGAGAGAGGGGTGGGACCCGGGCCAGGTGAGGAGGAGGAGGGACTTGGATTTGGACGGGGTGAAATGGAGGGTCTGGATTTGGAGGTTTAGGGTTTGGGCGATGGCGGTGAGGAAGGCGACCGGGGCGGCGTAGTTTGGGTTGGGGTGGGCGGTGTTGATTCGGAGGTAGTTTTGGAAGCGGCCGACGGGGGTGTCGTTTTGGCGGTCGGAGAGGGCCCCGGTTGCGGCGAGTAGGTGGAGGAGGAGTTGGAGGAGGAGAGGGTTGGACATGGTGGCGGATGTGGCGGCTGTAACAGTTTGTACTTGCAGTTCAGTCAACTCTCACTCTCAGCTCACTGCCACACTTCAATTCGGTTTAGGCTGTGTCTACGGTCCAATTACAATTTTTTTTTTTTAGAAAAGATTATTAGGTTCAATTACAATTTTTTTTTTCTGTTATTTTCCTACGGGATTCTCTGGTTTGTTAGAGATATGCTTTGAAAGTCGATATTAAGAACAAAATTTCAGGATAATGTCTAAATGGATGGTTAAGTTTAATACAACAAATAGGCAAAGTCACTCGTTTTGAGTATCTCAATTATATGTTCAGATAGTGAATCCATGGGCAATGGATTGATGACAGAAGTAATCTAAAGATATTTAGACTGCATAGACCTTCTTTATATAATCATAATGTTCTAAAGGTTTATGGTCATAGGATTGTCAGAGGGACGTTGACAAACCGGATAGACTAGTATGTACTATGTTTGCTTAAATGGGAATGATGAAAAGTCTCAAGCCATTCGCGTAGAGACACTAAGACAAGTATGTAGGTGCTCGTTAAGGGAATGAGCCCACTAATACAATCAAATGAGACTTGCATAGAGATCTACTCACATGTGAAGCAAGTAACTTTACTGGTTGGAATAATGTAAGTAGTCATTTGATCAAAGACATCATAGTTGTCTTGGAGATACGTTGTTGATCATTCGACGATGAAACGTGATCACATCTCACCTTGGATGTGCTATATGCATTGTTGGGGTCAGATAATTATTCTCAGAGGCCTGTGAATGTTCAATTCCTCATTATGCGAGGATGAAGACTGTAAGATATGATTCGGAAATCTTCAGCCGAAGTATCAAGCGTAATGAAGAAGGCATTCCTATACGACTCAATTGAATCATATAAGATAATATAATCATATTAGGGGTTTGACATAAATTATCCATAAACTGGTATATGATTGAGAGTATTGAATTGGAGAATGATTGATTTACATTGTAATTCCAATTGAATAAGTTCTCCGACCGAATTCTATATTAGCTTGGGTAGTCATGATATATGGTTAGATGTCACTCGTGGCTTGTGAGTCATTCTTAATGGTTAAATAAGTAATCATCAAAGTAAAAGGAGAATTAAAAGTAAGTTTTAGTTTATTAAGGGTGCATTTGTTGCACATGACTATCTCAGACTGGACTAGCTTCAGGAACTAAGCTGGACTAACGTAGTAAAGTGTTTAGTGCCGTATTAGAGGCTTGTGAGTACTTCTTGAAACAAAATACTACTTTTTAATCCCTGAAAAACTACACTCAGCTCCCCCCGAGGCCTAATCCTTAAACTTGACCAAACAATCCTTAATTTGATCAGATAATCCCTAATTTCTTCAAAATTACAACCAATCACCACACACGAAATTCAAGGACAAAATTAAGGACAAAAAGGAAAATATCTGCAAACAATTGAGAAGTATATTTCATGGAACTTCAAGGAATTTTTTTGCAGAAATTGAAGGAACTATTTTTTAAGGAACTATTTTTTTACAGGAAATTCAGGAAACGTTTTTGCAAGAATTCAAGGGAGGAAAAATCCTGCAAAAAAAAAAGGATGTTAATTTCACGGAAAATACTTGTAAAAAATAAAAGGAATCTAAGGGAAAATACCTCTAATTGGAGAGAGCATTCAACCATTAACGTAGCCGCTGAAACATTCCAATTGAAGAGAGCTTTCCAAGTCCGTGGATTCAATTAGAGATGCAAGTATGTGAAGCGGCAAAACCAGCCTACAACGATGCCTGGCGAGCTGACTGGTGACGAGTCGGGGTTTGTAGAATTGGGGAAGTGAGAGATGGTGATGGCTTGGATTTCTTGGATTTTTTTTGGATTTGTTTCAGTCAAACCTAATACTACAAACTTGGAGATCTTCTGAGATGGGAAAGAGGGAGGAGGAGAGAGAGGGAAGGCAAGTTGTCGTTTGAAGACTCATGCTTGGGGCGAAGCAACATGAAGTGAAGCGAATCGAAGAACAGAAACGGAACTATGAATCCCCTCATTTTTTGTGGCTCTTGCTAAGCCCACCTAGCGAAGGATTTAGTCGGCACGAGTTCGGCTTAATCCCATTAAACACAATCCTAATTTGCACCAAACACATGACTACTAATTCTAGCTAAGTAGTCCAGTCTAGTGAAACTTAAGGTGACTAAATAAACGCGCCCTAAGATCATTTCCAACTCTTGGGTTAAAACTTAAACTTATTAACCCAGAAAATTTAGGTTTTAACCCAGAAACAACTTTTCTCCTTCAACCCTTATGGGTTAAATTTTTAGCCTTAGATTTTAAAGAATGAATTTAGGATAATTTTTTTTTCTTAAAGTAACTTTAAAAAAAAAATAAAGTATGTAGACTATCCTAATTTAATTTTATGAACATTTTAATCTAAAAATATTTAAATTCCGATAAATATTGAAAAATCACTAAACCGACTACATGAAACTCGTGAAACACTATGAAAGAATATGAACACATAAAATAGTTTTTTTATAATTACCTTAGTCGTTGAATTTAAATTTGGACCGTTAGATTTTTTTTTTTTACCGTTGGATTTGATCATATTTGATCTTAGCCGTTGGATTTAATGAATTTATAAATGTAAAACTAAAAAAAATACACATATATGATGGGCCAACCCCAATAACTCGACACTAATCTGGGAGAATCTTGGGCTAAATTTGTCCCAAAATGAGTTCTAGGTTGAAACTCATATTTGCCGCAAGGGTTTGGAGCAAGTTGAGATAAGTTTAGGATCTAAAATTTGAGTTTTACTCCAAGAATTGGAATAAGTCTAAGTGATTGTATAAGTGCTAATCAATTGGATTGATACCAATCACCTCATTACCTCACTAATTGGAACCTAAAAAACTATACATTGATACACTCATGTGGTGAGATAACTAAAGAATGATGGAATTAATTAAATAGATTGATAAGTGTTATGATTAATTAGAAAGTCTAAATATATTATAGAAGCAACGAAACATTGCATTTGGGCTTAAAGGAAGCTTGAGTTCCTTTAGGCCCATTGAGCCCAAACCTATTGGATTTTTATTTCAAGCATGAGATGACTTGAAATGAGAAAAGCCCAAGCCAAGCCAAACACTATAGAGAGGCCAGCCATAAGGGTGAGGAAAAGAGAGAGGGAAGTCAATCATTTGCAAAACTTATCGTAGCTTACTCATTTATTTGCAAATTGCTTTTGTAGTTTTTATGCGGATTTTTCGTTGTTGTTCAGTTCTTCTTTTGTTTGAGTAATATATATATATATACGTGTGTGTGTGTGTGTGTGTGTGTGTGTGTGAATATGCAGGTAACCCCATCATAGCTTATTCATTTCATATATATAACGGATATCATATTGAAGTTGTGAATTTGGAGGAAAAGAATTGCGCATGCCAGCAATTTGATCTTGACTAACTACCTTGCTCATATTCTTGTGTTGGATGTAGACACCGACAAATTTCATGTTATTCTATGTGTTCTCATTATTATATTACAAACTCTTTGGTCATTGTGTATGCAGAAGCTATATGGCCAGCTGGTGATGATGTGCGTAAAAGAAATGTCCTACGACCAATTATACGAAAAAGATATGGTAGGCCCAAAGAAAAGAGGTTCCCATAATGTGGAGAATAAAAATCAACTCGGAAGTCTATAAAATGTGATTCAAATGTCCATAATTAACAAACTTGTAGGAATCCCGTTCAACTTCATTCTACTTTGTAGAACTCTTTTAAATTTGGAGTGTAATGAATAATTTTTTTTTCTCATTTTATAGTCCACTCTTGTAGTTCACTTGCTGCTATATGAATATAGTATGTGATGAGTCGATATTATACTATATATTTTACCCTAATCTTAGTATTACTTTATTGGTTATTTTGGTAGAATTTTGATACTTTGTTATGTATTCTCAATGTAGGACATTCGACTTCCTTTGGAGCAAAAAGTAATCAAACGGATGAATTTTAGAGTGATTCCAAATGGAAGATGTTCGTGAGTTTTTCAAGATGATTGTATCAAAGTTTCAAAATTTTCTACCAAGCCGTTTGACTTTGGTGATGAAATAAAGGTCCAGCGCGCAGCTTTCCCAGATTAACGTTTCTTGACGTTTTGGGTATTTTGGAGGTCAAGATGACATATTTTGAGGAAGATTCCTTCTAAGGATTTGTAGGGGACGTCTCTATCTTTCAAAAGAGACATTTTGGGACCAAATCGGAGTTGATTTGGTAGGTCAAAAGTCTGATTTTCTGAGAAGTTCGAATTTTAGTTCAAATAGGAAACCTTTAATTTCTGTTTTATTATTTTTATTATGTTTCCTAGTTTTATTCTAAGACCTTTTAGGGTTTTATTTTGTCGTAGTATAAATAAGGTTTTATAGTCATTAGGGTTTTGAGGCAAGAAATAGGGGGAGAACATGCGCACTACTTTAGAGTTTATTTTCAAGGTGTTTTCTTTCCATGTTCTTAATAATATTTTGTTTTATGACTGTTCATAACTAAGTTCTTTTGCTAGGGCGATGCCTTGAGCCTTAGCATGAATATGTAATTTTATTAATTTGCTTATGAATGGATGCATGCTTGCTTTGAATTATTAATCAAAGCGATTAAAACTATCTAATTGTCTTATTGATTCGCGACCATTAGGGTTTTTAGACAAGTAATTTGATGCAATTTATGTTGGAACATCACCCTGAAATTGAGGAGGGCTTCTTGTGATTAGTAATTGTAAGTTCACTTAAGGCGAACAGTTGCATAGTTTTTCAAAGGGTTTTCACAAAGCTTAATGAGTCTTGCATGTTTATATTTAATCTAAACTTCACAGACGGGTTGCATGTTAAGGGGACGGCGAAACCCTAGGCTTTTACAAATTGATTTTCTTTTAAATTGTTCTCTAGTTAATTTCTTTATTTGTTTTATTTTAAAATTCATTTTTATTTAAATTCTAAAATCAACATTTTCCAAACTTTGTTCTAAATAAGTAGCTAAGAATTAGTTTAAATACAAATTATTCATTCAATCCCTGTGGAAAACGACCTTACTTGAGCTGTTATACTACGACAACCTTGGTCTCTTGCAAGTATTTTTAAGTATTTTTATCCCTAGTTTTGTAGGTGGTAAAAATCTTATCAAGAAATTGACCCCGTTGTCGGTAAAAATCTTAGACAAAAATTAACCAAGACAAAATTTTCACCTTCAAGTTGCAATCCATAGACAAAATTTCTTGATAGGATTTTTTACCACCTACAAAAGTAGGGATAAAAACTCTTAAAAATACTTGCAAGAGTACAATGACACACCCCGATCCTAGAATCAAGGCGTGATGGCCGTCACGTGGGCGTGATGGCCGTCACGTGGGCGTGACGTAACCAAAAGTGCGATGCGGAAGCAAAAGATAAAAGAGATACGAAGGAATAAAAACCAACTACTAGCAATAATATCCAACTAACATGCTAGAGTGAGTTTAAGTGTGAAACACACATATTCAAAGCATAAGTACTAAGTGCAGTCAAGTAGGACCATAACTAAATTACAACACCCGAATGTGAGTCCTACATTTAAGTAGTCTGTCAGAATGCCGTGGGAATCCTCGTGAGCCTCCAACACTACTAACTAGAGCCTGGAGGGGCGCAAAACAAGATTGAGTGAGTCAGTAAAACAAAGCTTTTCGAAAATATTTCATTTAACAACACTTCTAACCCCTCACTGTAAAACCTGTATACTTTCCCAGAAAAATAGTATATACTTAATCATATATCACAGTAAAACTCAAATCACAAGTCTTTAAAATTTTCAAGAATTTGCCATGCTATGATTCAAAACATGATAAGGATGCATCAATATAACAGGTGAAATAATGAATCAACCAGAGACCCTGCAGCTGTCCTGTACGGTTAATTCTATAGCTCAATATCCAACCCAACCGGAGTCACCACTGTGACCTGTACGCCACTACTCTGCACATAAATCGGAACTACCTGAAGTAGTCTGTACGACAAGAATGGTGTAAGAATACGCTCTAGTGCTTCTCTCATCAACAACTGTATAATAATCTAAAGTCACCTACAAGTTGGAACCACCTCTAATGGTCTGTACGACATGTCGGAACCACCTCTAGTGATATGTACGACATGCACCTACTTGGATCCAAGGTGAGCGTGTGGTGCGGGGTGAATAATATAAGCACTAACACCAGGGGTGCAGGTTATGAGCTCTCAACACAATTCACATCATCAATAAACCATATGAACAACATAAAACTCACCTGATACTCACCTGTGCGTCCATAGCACCATTTCACATATATGCATCAAATACTAATTCATATATTTCATATAATATGCATGCATGGCATTTTAAAACATACTTTCATTTATATTCAATTTCTGGGAAAAATCAGTAGTATATAGGTATAAACAGAAAATAACTGCCCACTCACTGGTAAGTCGAAGGGTCGTAACCCCCGTGACGCCCTTGAATGCGCTCATCCTCGTGATAGGTCTCACCTATATGTGAAACAACTATAAAAAAAACGTTATTTAAAGCACATAACCAACAATACGTAATAACTTCTCATACGATGCTCAATTTGGGTATATGAATATACCACAGTGACCTACTCGACGTTACGGACGTCGAGATATTTTTAGAAAAATTTTTGGATCAGTCACGCGCCCTCACGCGCTAGGAATGGCACGGACCTACGCGCCCCCACACGCGTCGTCCCCTACCTCCAGTCGCCGGACTGGTTTCGCCGGCGACGGAAAAGTCGCCGGTTTTTGGGAAATTTTCAAACTTCTTATTCTCCGTCAATTCTCAACCATTTTTTACGCAATTTATACCAAAATGAAGCCCTAAGCATGTAGAATAACGATGTACTAATTTAAGGCTAAAAAACACACGAAATCTCACCGGAGAAAATCCAAGAAAACCGGCCAACTTCGAACCCTACGATCCCGACGTCCAAAACCTTCAAACTAAGTACTCCGAGCTTCCTTGGGACCTCACTAAGCTCCCTGAAGGCTTAGAATTCCCTGAAAACCAACATTTCACGTGTGCATGAACGGTTTCGACGTGATTTCGAGGGTTTCCAGTTCTAAAAATAGTACCAATCGATTCAGGAGGTTGCAAGGATGAAGGAACTCACCTTTTTGACGTCGATCCGTGAAGTTTTGAGGGGTTTTGATTCTTGTCCGTACAAGTTCGAAAGGGAGAGAGAGAGAGTGAACTGAGAGGGAGGAGAGAGAGAGCACGGGGTGAGTGTGCTTGTCCCGAGTGTGTGTGTGTGGTCCACCCAAAACAAATCACAATCCAAATTTCTTAAGTCCCTAACCACACAAATTGTATACAATTTTAATCCACTTAAAATTTCCTAAGAACTTAGGAGAGTAAGCAATATTCAAATAAACATGACACATGTACCTTAGCAACCGTTAAGGGCAATTCCGTCATTTCACATCCACGATAAATGAAATTTCGGGACGGGATGTGACAACAAGGTTGTCGTAGTATAACGGCTCAAGTAAGGTCGTTTTCCACAGGGATTGAATGAATAATTTGTATTTAAACTAATTCTTAATTAATTATTTAAAGGAAAGTTTGGAAAATGTTGATTTTAGAATTTAATATAATAAAAACGAATTTTAAAATAAAACAATTAAAGAAATTAACTAGAGAACAATTTAAAAGAAAATCAATTTGTAAAAACCTAAGGTTATGCCGTCCCCTTAACAATCCTACGCAATTTTACCAATTACTTGTGAATTTCCACATACATGCTTTGAATGTTAGGTTTTCTTAATGCATATTTTCTTGGTGATGATCAAGCGAAAATGTATATCTAACATGCAACCCGTCTGTGATGTTTAGATCAAATATAAACATGCAAGACTTATTAAGCTTTGTGAAAACCCTTTGAAAAACCATGCAACCCTTAAGAGCGTGATGTTCGCCTTAAGTGAACTTACAATTACTAATCACAAGAAGCCCTCCTTAATTTCAGGGTGATGTTCCAACAGAAATTGCATCAAATTATTTGTCTAAAAACCCTAATGGTCGCGAATCACTAAGACAATTAGATAGTTTTAATCGCGGTGATTAATAATTCAAAGTAAGCATGCATCCATTCATAAGCAAATTAAAAAAATTACATATTCATGCTAAGGCTCAAGACATCACCCTAACAAAACGGAAATTAGTTACGAACAACTATAAAAACTAAAGAAAATATATTAACTAGAAAAAGGATTGAGAACACCTTGTAGGTAACAAGTTTGAAGTTCTCCAAAATAATGCGGGCCTTTTCCCCTTATTTCTTGGGTCAAAGCCCTAATGACTAAAAAGCCTTATTTATACTACTACAAAATAAAACCCTAAAAGGTCTTAGAATAAAACTAGGAAACATAATAAAAATAATAAAACAGAAATTAAAGGTTTCCTATTTAAACTAAAATTCAGATTTCTCAGAAAATTAGTCATTTGACCGACCAAATCAACTCCGATTTGGTCCCAAAATGTCTCTTTTGAAAGCTTAAGACGTCCCCTACAAATCCTCAGAATAAATCTTCCTCACAATATTCCATCTTAACCTTCAAAATGCCCAAAACGTCCAGAAACGTCAATCTGGGAAAGCTGTGCGCTGGACCTTTATTTCATCACCACAGTCAAACGGCTTGGTAGAAAAATCTGAAACTTTGATACAATCATCTTGAAAAACTCACGAACATCCTCCAATTGGAATCACTCCAAAATTCATCCATTTGATCACTTTTTATTCCAAAGGAAGTCGAATGTCCTACATTGAAAATACATAACAAAATATTAAAATTCTACCAAAATAACCAATAAATTAATACTAAGATTAGGGTAAAATATATAGTATAATATCGACTCATCAAATACCCCCAAACTTAGCTTTTTGCTTGTCCTCAAGCAAAACAAAACTCAAAAACAAATATAAAAACTAGCAAACTTAAAAACTTAGACAAAAATTAACTAATACAAAATTTTCACCTTCAAGTTGCAATCCATAGAAAACGTTAAAAATCAAAACATCTTTCCAAAAGTTCAAACTAATCCCACCACAGAGTCTAAGCCATTTAGAATCAATTAGAAAAGAATTCATGAACTTTCTTTGGTATAAAGTGAACCAACATAGTTAAGGAGAATCGACTAAAACCCTTACTCGTCCTCTTTATTTAACACTCCATATATACTAACTTCAAACATAACTTTTTTTTTCTTTTTCGATTTTTTTCTTTTTTTCTTTCTATTTCTTCTTCAGTAATAGCAATGGTCGTGCAATGTCAGTTCCCTTAAGCTTTCTTCTATCCAACCCATGTAGCGAGCTTTAGGTCAATGACTCCCAAACCACAAAGGCTTTAAGGCACTAGGTGTAGAACAACCCTAAGGACTTATTAACTTGAGCTGAAAAGGCTACGAAACCAACTAACCACTCTGCCCCATGCCAAGATTCTATCGTTTGACGCGAGAATCACTGTTGATTAGGCAGGACTGACTCAGTTACTAAGCAACGTCTCGGATGGAACAATTATTACTTTATTGATAACAACTAACTTTACTTTATTTAGAACAAAAATAAAAAATTACTTAGACGAAAAGTAAGTTTTCCAATCTCACTCCCCACAAACCATGTTGCTGTGAATGTGCAATTTTCAAAGTATAACTCATGAATTAGTGTATAAGCAACGATAAATGGAAAAGACTCTAGTGTGAGATTAACCTTCACCATGTCCATTTGTTCTAACGTTTAAAATAAGGGAGTTTTAACGAAAAGTCCGTGGTACTGTTCACTTTAACGAAAAACCACATTTTTATACTAAAAAGTCAAATATGGTACTATTCACTTTACCCTTTGTTTTGTCCTTATCGTTAAAACTCAAAGTTTTCAAATCATTTTTATTAGTTTTCCTTTAAAATAATCTATGGATATTAACTTAAAAACGAAATTTTTTAACTAACTCAAAAATTAAAAAACTAAAATTTCTTATTTCCCACCCCCACACTTAAATCACACATTGTCCTCAAGGTGTGAAAAATAAAATAAAAAAAACCAAAACAAATTAGGCCGATAAAAAGAAAAATAAAAATAAACAATAGCTAATATTATGAAAGAAACGGACAATAAAAGACAATTAAAAACAAAATATAAAATAAAACAAAAAGTAAAGAAATAAAACAAAAAGAAGGAAAAGAATGCACCTGGGGAGGATTCGAAGTGGCGACATGGTGCAAGAAACAGAGGCCCTGGAAAAAAATGAAAAAGAAATCCCTAAAGTGCAGTGCGTTAGTATCGAACCCGTAACCTGCTGGAATAACCTAAATTGTTGAGCCTCTTCACAAGCACCACACGTGCTGATGGGAACCTTAACGAGCTGCAATATAAATGGAGCTCCAGCCGTGCCTTTCTTCTTTCCTCACTGCTGCCATTCAGCCATGCCTCACTGCTGCCAAAATAAAAATAAAATAAAAAAATACATAAAAAGTTATGTACGAAAATAAACCAACCTAAATAAAAATAAAATCAGCAATGAAATATATATATATATATATATATATATGTACAATAATAATTAACTAAGAATATGATAAATACAAATTATTTAAAACAATCCCCGGCAACGGCGCCAATTTCTTGATAGGGTTTTTTACCACCTACAAAAGTAGAGATAAAAATGTTGATAGGTTGTCGTAGTATAACAGCTCAAGTAAGGTCGTTTTCCACAGGGATTTAATGAATAATTTGTACTTAAACTAATTCTTAATTAATTATTTAAAACAAAGTTTGGAAAATGTTGATTTTAGAATTTAATATAATAAAAACGAATTTTAAAATAAAACAATTAAAGAAATTAACTAGAGAACAATTTAAAAGAAAATCAATTTATAAAAACCTAGGGTTCCGCTGACACACCCCGATCCTAGAATCAAGGCGTGCTGGCCGTCACGTGAGCGTGACGTAACCATAAGTGCGGTGCGGAAGCAAAGATAAGAGAATTTCAAAGGAAACAAAATCAACTACTAGCAAGAATGACCAAATAGCATGCTAGAGTGAGTTAAAGTGTGAGTGCACACATAAACAGAGCTTAAGCAATAGGTGCAGTCAAGTAGGACTATAATTAAGTTACAACACCCGCAGGTGAGTCCTACATGTAGAAGTCTGTCAGAACGCCGAAGCGAAACCTCGTGAGCCACTAACTGCTAACTAGAACCTAGAGGGGTGCAAAACAAAATTGAGTGGGTCAGTAAAACAAAGCTTTTCGAAAACTTTTCATTAAAAACATTTCTAACCCCTCGTTGTAAAACCTGTATACTTTCCCAGAAAATAGCATAATAGCATAATACTTTTCATAAATCTCAAATCATCAATCTTTCTTAAAAACCAGAAAGTATGCCATGTTATAATTTCAAAAACAGAATGAATGATGCATCAATGTAACAGGTGAAATGATGAATTAACCGGAGACCCTGCAGTTGGTCATGTACGGTTAATTCTATAGCTCAACATCCAATCCAACCGAAGTCACCTCGGTGACCTGTACGGCACTACACTGCATATAAGTCGGAACTACCTGAAGTAGTCTGTACGACATGAATGGTGTAATAATACGCTCTAGTGCTTCTCTCATCAATCATCTGTGCACATAATCTAAGGTCACCTATCAGTCGGAACCCTCTCATGGTCTGTACGACATGCACTTACTTGGATCCAAGGTGAGCGTGCGGTGCGAGGTGAATAATATAAGCACTAACACCATGATTGCAGGTTATGAGCTATTAACATAATACACATCATCAACAATGCACATGAATAACATAAAACTCACCTGATACTTACCTGTGCGTCCACAGCACCAATTCACATATATATATGCATCAATTATCAATTCATATATCTCATATCATTCATATCATGCATGCATGGCATTTTAGAAACATACTTTCATTAAAACTCAATTTCTGGGAATTTCAATAGCCTATAGGTATAAACAGAAAATACTGCCCACTCACTGATAAGTCGAAGGGTCGTAGCCCCTGTGACGTCCCTGGATGCGCTCGTCCTCGGGATAGGTATCACCTATATGCGAAATAACTATAAAAACGTTATTTTAAAGCACATAACCAATAATTCTTAATAACTTCTCATACGGTGCTCAATTTGGGTATATGAATATACCACAGTGACCTACTCGACGTCACGGACGTCGACAAATTTTTAGAATAATTTTTTGACGTGGCACGCGCCCCCACGCGCCGTGGGTGGCACGGACCTACGCGCCCCCACGCGCGTCTTCTACCTCGAGCTCGCCGGACTGGTTTTTCCGGTGGTCGGAATCTGGGCCATTTTTTAAACGTCTTGTTCTCCTTCGTTTCTCAACCATTTTCTTCGTATTTTATATCAAAATGAAGCCCTAAACATGTAGTTTCACGCTATACTACTTTAAGGCTCTAAAAATCACGAAATCTCACCAGAAAAATTCCAAGAAAACCAGCCAAAGTCGAACCCAGTGATCCCGACGTCCAAAACCTTCAAACGAAGCACTCCGAGCTTCCTTGGGATCACTGGGTTTTCTTAATGCATATGTTCAAGCGAAAACGTATATCTAACATGCAATCCGTCTGTGATGTTCAGATCAAATATAAACATGCAAGAATCATTAAGTTTTGTGAAAACCCTTTGAAAAATCATGCAACCCTTAAGAGCGTGATGTTCGCCTTAAGTGAACTTACAATTACTAATCACAAGAAGCCCTCCTCAATTTTAGGGTGATGTTCCAATAGAAATTGTATCAAATTACTTGTCTAAAAACCCTAATGGTTGCGAATCACTAAGACAATTAGATAGTTTTAATTGCGGTGATTAATAATTCAAAGCAAGCATGTATCCATTTATAAGCAAATTAATAAAATTACATATTCATGCTAAGACTCAAGGCAGTGCCCTAGCAAAAGAACTTAGTTACGAACAATCATAAAACAAAATATTATTAAGAACATGGAAAGAAAACACCTTGAAAATAAACTTCCAAAGCTCTCTAAAGTAGTGCGCATGTTCTCCCCCTATTTCTTGCGTCAAAACCCTAATGACTATAAAGCCTTATTTATTTCCTCAAAATATGCCATCTTGACCTCCAAAATACCAAAAACGTCAAGAAACGTCCATCTGGGAAAGCTGCGCGCTGGACCTTTATTTCATCGCTACAGTCAAACGGCTTGGTCGAAAAATCTGAAACTTTGATACAATCATCTTGAAAAACTCACGAACATCCTCCAATTGGAATCACTCCAAAATTCATTTGTTTGATCACTTTTTGCTCCAAAGGAAGTCGAATGTCCTACATTGAAAATACATAACAAAATATCAAAATTATACCAAAATAACTAATAAATTAATACTAAGATTAGGGTAAAATATATAGTATAATATCGACTCATCAGTATGTTGCTTCTAATGTTTTGTGGTATGTTGGCCTTCTAGAGTCATGCAGGATAATAACAAGAGATTTGACCAAGTAGGATGTTAATACCCCTTTCTTTGATTATTTAAGAAAAAATGAAATTGAGAGAAACCGATGGTCTTCGTTTGACAAAGAAAAGAAAAATATTGGTGAGGGCAACACTTGATTATAGATAGTACAAGAATCTTTTAATCAATAGTTGGTTATTTGTATAATTTGAAGGTATTTCTATCTATTTAAGTGATATTTTGGATAAAATTTCAAATGTATTTTTTTTATAAAAAAATGACATTTTTAAACTTAAGAGTTAATTTTTAGCTATTATTTATAAATTCTGAATTTGACAGACAACCATTCATTTTTTCTTAACAAAATTTAAGCAAGCAACTGAAAAATAACACATTCATCCACCCAAAATGGTAAAGCAAACAGAGCATGTACTCGATACCAATATATTATATTCTAAATAAATATTTGGTATATATTGTCTCAACGAGTTCTTTTGTCGATTTGAACAGAACTTATATTATTACAGCATACTTTTGAAGTAGTTCACATTTTTGTACGACCACTAAAAGTCCTATAGAACTATTTGTATATGTAACTTACAGTTAAAATTGCTCCTAATTTTTTAAACCCTAAATTTATTTTTTGTATTTCTGTTGACCTTGACAAGAATACAATGAGATCAAAATTAAAATTGAAAATCCCACTTACAATTGTGTGGATTCCAATGGAGGCAGCTAATAAAAATAACAGAATTTTTTTAGACTAAATTACACAAAACTACTTTAACTATGGGTTGAATCACAATCTCATACCTTATGTTTTAAACATTGCAATGTCATACCTTAACTTATGAATTCGTTGCAATGTCATACATCCGTTAAGTTTTTTGTCAATTTGGCTGTTAAATGATAACGTGGCATGAGCGGGATCCACTTATTCCCCACGTCATCATTTAATAGCCAAATTATTAATGGTTATTAATTTTAATATAAATTATTAATTTTTATTCATAAATAAATAAATTATTAATTAGTTAAATTTGTATTCTAGTAGGTGAAAGAGGTGGGCTCGGCTCCTGTCACGTCATCATTTACCAATCAAATTGACAGAAAACTTAATGGAGGTATGACATTATAACAAATTCATAAGTTGATGTATGAAATTGCAATGTTTAAAACATGAAGTATGTGATTGTGGTTCGACATATATAATTCAGGTAGTTTTTTGCATGGGCTAGGCCGATTCGCTGAATTCGCCAGAACAAGGTCCGGCCCCAAACAATTTGCAGCCACCGGTGCAGAAGACCAGAGAATTGGGCCTGTCCCATTTTGCTAAGAATTTGTTAGCATGGCCATTGCAGCAGTGGCGACGGCGACAATGGCACTGGCAGCAAGGCCAGCCTCGAATTTGTTCCTAACACCGCCCAAGACGAGGTGGGTCTTCACCCCTTTTGCCGTTTCGTCTTCTTCTTCTTCTTCAAAGCCTTCACGAGCACTAATTCTCTACTCGAAGTCCGGATGCTGTTTGTGCGATGGCCTCAAAGAAAAACTTCAGGCCGCTTTCTTACTTTCCGGCCCTGATTCCCTCCACGACGTCGATTTGCAGGTAAACCCACCAAGTTTTTTTATTTTTTTATTCTCTAATAACATTTATAATCTCAAGCTTTTGGTTTTCTCCGGTTTCAATGGAGTTTGCTGTGTTGGGTTTTGCTCAGGTGATGGATATTACGAGCAATCCAGAGTGGGAAAGAGCTTACCAGTATGAGATACCAGTTTTGGCCAGAGTGTTATCTGATGGCACTGAGGTTAGTTTCTTCCATTTAGTTTGTTGGGTTGGCTTTAATTTCAAGATTAATTTGTGCAATGTGCTGGTTTTGCATTGGAAAAGCTTACAAATACAGTAATTTATTTGTTCTACTAAGTGAGTTGGAACTTAAACTTTATTATTGTTCGAACAGAATCCCGGGAATTTTCCAAGTTGAGGAACGCCACTTAAGTAAAAGAAATATTTAAAGCTAAAACATTGAACTTCTGATCATGACCAGAGACCTTTTTTTTGGTTGTGTGTAAAGGATGCATTAAATCTATGCAAAACAGGCACATGAAGCTGTCGTACTGAGTTAATGTGCGCTTTCGGGGATTTTTAGAATAAACGAAGAAACTGAAATCACACAAGCACTAAAAACTTGATCACAAGTTTTGAATTTACGTAGTACATACCAAATATCACAAGCAATGCAAATAAGGGAAGCTATCCTGGCCGGAGCCAAGCCTAGACTGGACCTTAAGCAACTGTCCTTTGGTTTTCACATACCTATGGCTGATTTGGTTTCAGCGATCCCAACAGAGTTTAGCTCGGGCTGTATAAGGGTTGAGGTACCTGTTAAGCCTGATAGGCTGATCCATATCATAATATGAGGCCTACTTCCAAAGTAGACCACTTTCCTTCTGTACATATTTTATTATTACTTGAATTTCTTGTCTTAATATCATTGTTCAACTTACCTTATTTTATTTAGTAATATAAAGTGTCTAATAAACAAATATGTTTTGATAATGCTCCCTTTTATCAAATTACTGTATCCTTTCTGTTGCATTTGCTTTCATAGTAGTTTTCCATTCACCTGGCGCAATTAGTGAAAGGTTTGATGCCCATCGTGACACCAAAGACAGATTTAATATCTTGCTATTGACACTGAATGGTTGAATCAATTCTTTGTTGACGAGAATGCAGTCATTTGAGAAACAATTAAGATGGCATTCAAATAAGATGATTTTAATGTCTGTATGTTGGGTTTGAATGTCTATGATTTCATGAATCTCATAAATTCTTCTATCCTGATGATTAAAATTTTTCGGAATCATATGGCTGAAAGGAACGGACATCCCATGAAACTTTTTGTAAAGTTATCAAGTGGACCATTTCATATGATAGTCCGTTGTGTCATGGATTGTGAGCTAGCCCTATTTGGTTAAATGCGGAGCTGAGTGATTGGTAATGTAATTTGTAAATGCTACCTAGGATTCGTTGTCCTTTTTTTGTTTTTTTGTGTTTTTGTTTGTTTTGGAACTTTGGTCTAATGAACTTGTTTGCACAAAAACTGCTTTCAATACCAGCTGATTGATTAGATGCTGAAGTGGTGAAACCAATTAATCTTCGTTATGATTGATTAAAATTGGCTTAGGCTTCGTATGCACATGCAACAATCATATAATGTGAGCCATTACCCTTTAATAATTTTCTTACTTTTGAATCAATGTGTACACACCCTTATCTTTTTCATATTTTTCTTACTACTTGCGCTTGTTTCCTCACTCTACCATTCAATTAGCATGTTAACATTATTTTAACGAAACAATCTAGAATTTTTTGTTATCGCAGATCACATTTGTAGTTTCATCTGACGAAAATATTATTTTCCTGTTCAGGAAACTCTACCCAGATTATCTCCTCGCCTTGGGGTGGAGCTGGTTCAGAAGAAAATAGCTGCTGCTTTCAAACATTAGCGGGTTTGGGAGCCCCTCTGTAAAAGTGAAGTTATTTTTCATTGGAATGTACATCTTTGATCCTTTATAACTCGCTTGAACTTTGTATCAACGTCGAGTAAATGATCAGAAAATGTTTTTTTGACTCTCCTTTCCTGATTCCTTTTGTTATCTTTACGTTTCTTTCTATCAATGAAAAATGCAATTCAATTCCATGACTGCAAATGCAAAGATAGGCACTTTTCTCCTTTCTTTGTCCTTCCTTTGTCGATAATTGGTCTCTGGGGGTCTATGGAAGGAGACTTTAGACTAACCACAATCCAAAGCAATGTGATATTTCTAAAAAAAACAAAATATTAAGAAAAGAAGTATTTCATGTGTTTTGTTTTTCGTGTTCGTGTTGCGTTGTATGAAGTTATCCTAGATTTAAACCCGATCCATTAACTAAACGTGTTAAGATATATGAATCTGTTAGCATAATTATCATTTCATGTCACTGTCGTGTTAAAATGTGTTTGACCAATAAACACTAACTTGACCCTTTACAAAACACGTGCTTATTGTGTGAATGCGTTATAGATATGCTAAGATACGACTCAACTTGAGCTCTTAAATTTTTTTGAAGAATCACGGCACCGTGCTATCGTGTCGTATATAATTTTTATTCATCTGTGTATCAGTGCAAAAGTGGTCCATCACCTATAAAATATAGTAAATAGAGTGTCTACACGTTTTGAAAGTTGTATGATTTGGATCAGGATCCTCTGCTGCTCTGCTGAGCAGATGGAGAGGATCCTCTGACCAGGCCCATCAGGCCGTTCAATTTTTATTCAACGGTTATAATTATTATAACTTTTAGAGGAGTCTCTGTTTGTAATCGTTGGATAAAAATTGAACGGCCATTTGGGCCTGGTCAGGAGGAGGAGAGGATCCTGATCCGTATTATTTTTAAACCAAGCACACCATTTTTAAGCAATTTGCACTAGTCTTTCTTTGGCTTTTGTTGAAGCAGATGGCTCTGTAATTGTTAGTTCCAAAAAAACATAGCAATTGCAGGGTCCTGCCTTACGTGCCCCATTTTGCATTGCAAATTTGCAATTTTAAAGAAAGATTTCCCAACTTTTAAGCACTATTGAAGCAATAAACTACAATTCATGTAAAGTTTTTTCCCACTTTAATTAGTCTAGCTCTCTTGCTTTCTCCTAAGAAGACAGATTTCCATCACTTTAATTTCCTTTACTTGATCTTCCAGTTTCAATATATATGGATATTTTTTTAGCGTTTTTATCACAAATGGTCATTGAAATTGACTCACCCAATCAAGATGGTCTTTGAAATTGAAAATTGATCAATGTAGTCCCTGAAAATGGCTGTTGCAAATCAATGTGGTATCAATGTAGTCCCTGAAAATGGCTGTTGCAAATCAATGTGGTCATTCTGTTACAATTCCGTTAAAATTTCTGTTAAGTGCTGATGTGACACATAAATGGATCCACAAATTTAATTAAATATTATTATGTGAATAAAAAATATTTAAATAATAAAAAACAATTGTTATTTTTTATAATTAAAATCTTAAAAAAAAAAAAGAAGGAGATGATTGAACACTGTTCATCATCTTCTTCCCTTCCTATTCACAGAAATATTCACATAAATGATGAAATTGGAAGGAGAAATCCCAAACTTTTTCATGGTGTGGATTTTGGTTGTGGCATCACTATCCTACTTTCACACCGTCGGCAAGCTCACTTCTTCGAGCACCACTAGACTCCTTGCCATCCTACCCTTCACATTCTTCTTCTTCTACCTCCCTCTCAATCTGACCACCATTTTTCTCGGCGGCCCGTCCTCTTTCTTCCTTGCTTGGCTTGCCAATTTCAAGCTTGGGATTTCTCCTTCCAATGTCATCATTTATGTGAATATTTTTGTGAATAGGAGGGGAAGAAGATGATGAACAGTGTTCAATCATCTCCTCCTTCTTTTTTATTTTTTACTATTTAAATATTTTTTATTCACATAATAATATTTAATTAAATTTGTCGGACTCATTTAAGTGCCACATCAGCACTTAACAGAAATTTTAACGGAATTGTGACGGAAAGACCACATTGATTTGCAACAGTCATTTTCAGGGACTACATTGATCGACCATCTTGATTGGGTGAGTCAATTTCAGAGACCATTTGTGATAAAAACCTTATTTTTTATAGCGCATTAAAAGGTGAAATCATCCTCATTTTTCCAATGAAAATGATGTTTTATTTTTATTTTTTGAAAAAAAAAAAGGATAATTCAGACTAAATTCATCTAAATTACAAAAATTTGATTAATTTTACTTGATCTTCCATTTTCAATATATATATGGATATCTTTTTATAGGGCATTACAAGGTGAAATCATCCTCATTTTCCAATGAAAATGATGTTTTTTTTATTTACTTTTTCTAGAAAAAAGATAAGATAATTCAGACTAAATTACTAAAATTTGAGATTCAACTTAAGTACATGAAGGAAATTACTATTGTTCTAACCAACTTAGCTAAACTCAAAATTACAAAATGAAGTTCAATGGATGTATACCACCCAAATAATTTGACATAATTTTTTTTTGTAAAGAAAGTATTATACTAATAC
This sequence comes from Malus fusca, assembly GCA_035220775.1. Classification (NCBI taxonomy): domain Eukaryota; kingdom Viridiplantae; phylum Streptophyta; class Magnoliopsida; order Rosales; family Rosaceae; genus Malus; species Malus fusca. The sequence goes on along the minus strand of CM069073.1, from coordinate 39,370,187 downwards.
ATGATATTTTATACAAAAAAAACTTTTTAAAGAAGCTAATAAAAGGTGGATCTTATTTTTGTCAATTTGCTACAAGGAAAATCCTAGAGGGAACAATCATTGATAATGTATTCCATGATTATATAGTTATCAACTCAACTTTGCTAGTAGCACTTGGAAAAAGAAGGTGAAAAGGAAGGAGGATTATACCTAAAAGCCCTAGGTCTTGAACATTTTGCAGAACTGAAGAAGGCCGATGAAGTTTCAAATGACACAACGTCGAAAAGTACTGATGGGTGCTGATATTCTTTGACCAAGTCCTTTTCATCCCTAATCCTAATGCATGCTTTGTTGCTTCTAAATATCTTTTAAGCTTGTTTCTGCTGCTTTAATTTCCCTTTCTTATTTTAAAAAGAGGTAGCAAGTGTGGGCCTATTAGACCACAACAAGAAGAAATATTATAGTCATGTACGCATTATCACTAGTAAAAAAAAAACACTTTGCGCGACGTACGTACCTTCGTTGCGCAAAGCCAAAAATTTTTGCCTAAGGGTTTGCGCCACGCAACCTTCGTTGCGTGCTGACCGTCGCACCAAGGCAGTACCGGTAGGGTTTGCACGACGAACAAGTAACGTGCGTCGCGCAAAAGCGGCTTTGCGCGACGCACATCCTACGTCGCGCAAAGTCACTTTGCGCAATGCACATCCTGCATCGCGCAAAGTGACTTTGCACGACGTAGGATGTGTGTCGTGCAAAGCCACTTTCCACGACGCAAGATGTGCATTGCACAAAGTGGCTTTGCGCGACATAGGCATGTGTCGCGCAAACCCCTTTTTTTTATAAAAATTATTTTTGTTTTGGTCAAAGATATTTTTTTTTTAATTTTTGATAAATATTGTAATTAAATTCTAAAGAATAATTAATTAACCAAGCAAAAGTATTTAATTATAAAATATATAAAAATGTACATACAAGATGTCCGAACAAAAAGAAAAAAGTACAAGTGAACTAGGTTTAATACATCAGGCTACTGGGTATCGGCAGGGCAAGGTGGCTCTGAGGTCGAAGGTGGAGCAAGATGAGGTGGTGGTAGCGAGATTTGGAGGCCGGACATCTGTATGGCTTGTACAAGGTCTCTCACCGTCCCAGCATAGTTCCTCATCTCCTCGCCCTGGGCCCTCAGCTGCGCCCTCATCTGCTCGCTCTGGGCCATCATCTGCGCCCTCATCTGCTCGCCCTGGGCCATTTAAAAACGTAAAAGGACTTCCATTCAGAGGTCAACCAGATAACAAGCACACATAACTCAAAATTATTCGTCCCTGTAACTATGACTTTCTAATAACAGATCCATACAAACATTTGGAAACATAAAAGCACTTCCAGCCCCATCAACAACTATTATTAATTGCTCACCTGAACATAGCAAGCCAATGTAACAAACAAACCAGAAAACCTATGTCCGAAAATAAACGGCTCACGGTGGAAATGAACTTTTGCGAAATCAAAGTGCATTTTTTTCTGTCATAGTATTACCTGCCTTACCTCTAGATGGGATTCTTCAACTTTAAATTGCTCACCTGACAATTCAATGAAAAAAGTTCAGTAATTATGAATTAAGTGCATAAACTCAGAACAACTAACTTGATTTACTTTTCATTAATTACACAAGCACCAACAACAAAAGATTGTTAAGACGGAGAACATGATCAGACGGGGAAGTATTTCTTGATGCAGACAACGAAAAAGAACATAAAAGCAAACATTTTCACTGAGCAAAAGATAACTAACCACTACGCTATCAAAAGAATGAGAAAGAATAATGAATTTATGAAGATCTTGCCCTGTAACCCAACGATCCAATTAAGAGGGATTATCAGGACTTGCAACTTGTCATAGCCAGCAACCACATTGGCACTTGCAACAGCACGCAATATGTTTGCTCTAGCACCCTTAAACAATGACTTAGCACCCTTGTTTTTTATATTTTGCTTAAATGCATCCAAAGAGCTACTATATTTAACTGCTGCTCCTTAGGTCATCATCATCCGTGGCACACTGTGTCAATGGGGATAAGAAGCTAATCTAGCACCAATCGTAATTCCCCATCCCAACAAGAAAACAAGAAGCTAGCAAAGAAGCTATCATGCAGGCCACCAGTTAAAACCACAGGTTTTAGAGAATTGTACATTCCAAAGTAAAGTCCACGATACACGATAATTCCAGCACAACTAAACCATTGAACTACCTTTCAACCACCCTTCTTGGCAGCCTTGGCATCACTTGCCAAGCACTGACCTCGTATTCAACGGAGCAATTACAAAAAATATGCAATTATTTTTTCATAAACCTCACATACCAGAGAAAAGTTGATGTAATCTTATTCAAGAACTGTGCCCAACTCACTCAGTTAGTTTACACTCTCACTCACTTCCCAGTTTGTTTCTCCGTCATTTGCTCTAGGATTGTGACTAGACAACAACATAAGTAGTTATCTACTACTTATCAACTTGACAAACACCAATATTCTTAACAAACTTACGTCTTATTAAGAAATTATTAGTTTTTAACTAAAACGAATCTGTAAATTATCAAGAAGATGTCAATGGCAGATCTATAGGGAGAGTTTCTTTCTTTGTAATTTGTTGAGGGTCCAAGTTAGAAACCCCCACCTTCAATACATACTATCATCCCAACCATCCCATCACTATAAGTTTAGGTGTTAAGTATCTTTTTCTATACAAGCGACAATGGAAAGACATAATCAGACCTAAAGTCTCAAATGCAGAAATAATTGTTCTTAATCACTTGAGTTGAAGTTCGCTGCGAACCTACAAAAACAGTGAAGAAAAAACGGGTATCATCCTAGCCAAAGTCCTAGAGTGAAAATAATCGAATAGGACATTAAAGTCGAGAACAAATACTCTTAACTACTTCAGTTACTGAAATCGACAATGAAATTATTTTACTCAATATTCTCATCGTAATCAATTCACAATCGTTAATCATAAATTCTACAAGTCCCCACCCAGCATGCGCATTCAAAATGTAGTTCATATGCCAATCTTGTCAAGTTTTTCTTGTACCTGGAATGGAAACAAATTGATACCAGTCCAAGGAGCTCAACTCATGCAACTACAAAACACTGAGGGTGGATGGATGAGGGCATTAATGTCATGGTCCCAAACGAACAAAAGAGATGATGCTATTGAAGATGGATGGCAAGAAATAATTGAACAGTGCCCAGAAATTGTTAGCATTTTCCTCCATGTTCATACACAAAACACACATAACGAAAAAAGCAATTTGACACTAAACCAGAACCAACATCCAATTTTATCTGGAGATTTCGACAAAGTACTCAGAAATCAACATGCAATTTGAGCCTAAACCCTAAATAACAAAAACCCATCGAAAATCAGAAACCCTTACCTTGATTTTGGGACTTGATTCGCGTCGGTTTCGAGAGCGTGGCGGCCCGTCGTTTAGAATGAGGGGGAGAGATTCGCGTGGTGGTTCAAGATTTGGGGTTCACGGGAAAGAGAGAGGGAGAGATGAGCAAGAGGGAAGAAAGAAAGAGTTGGAGGTCTACGGGAAGAAAGCTTTGGGGTTCAACGTTTGGAGGTGCACGGGAAAGAATTGGAAAATTGAAAAAAACAGCCTATTTTTCACTATTGCACCACCAAAATTATCACAACTAGCGTGACGTAGGTATACAATTTGACGTTGCGCGAAGTGGTTTTACGCGACGATCATATTAAGACGTCATGCAAGGTATTTTTTTTTTAAATTTAAAAAAATATATTATAAAAATTACTGAAAATGTGACTTTCCTCCTTTCAAATTCAATTTTTTTTTACATAAACCCCACAATAATATATTTTTCCAACAAAAACACACAATAATGTTTTTTACATATATATCATTCAAATTTTTAAGTGTTATAAGTACAAAATAAATAAATTAAAATATACTTAGTAAATACACACACACACACACACACACACACACACCATTGAACTTGATGGGAAACAAATTGTACGAAACTAGTTTCAAATATCCAACCGTCAAACTTGTTTGTATATGCTTCGAGATCGCATACACCAAAAATCGCAAAAAAAAAAACATTCAGAGATCAAGTAACGGGACAAAACTTTTCGACGGTTATAAACGAAAAATTACAATTTAACGGTTATATTAACTCCGATTTTGATGATTTTTTACAGCTACACTCCTTGACCCTATATGAATACAACGAAATGATTCGATCATCAATTTAAAATATTTACACAAGTGGGTACCACAAAATCTTATGTTTTAATAAATTCCAAGTGTTAGTGAATCTATTGTATGGGAAACGCATTGTACAAAACTAGTTTGAACGATCTAACCGTCAAACTTGTTTGCATTTGCTTTGAGATTGCATACGCCAAAAATCGCAAAAAACAAACATTCAGACATCAAGTAACGGGACAAAACTTTTCGACGGTTATAAACGAAAAATCACGATTTAACGGTTATATTAACTCTGATTTTGATGATTTTTTTACAGCTACACTCCTTGACCCTATATGAATACAACGAACTGATTCGATCGTCAATTTAAAATATTTACACAAGTGGATACCACAAAATCTTATGTTATAGTTGATGAAAGTATTAATAAATTCCAAGTGTTAGTGAATCAATCATTTTGATGGGAAACACATTGTACAAAACTAGTTTAAACGATCCAACCGTCAAACTTGTTTGTATATGCTTCGAGATCGCATACGCCAAAAATCGCAAAAAACAAACATTCAGAGATCAAGTAATGGAACAAAAATTTTCGACAGTTATAAACGAAAAATCACGATTTAACGGTTATATTAACTCTGATTTTGATGATTTTTATAGCTACACTCCTTGACCCTATATGAATACAACGAACTGATTTGATCGTCAATTTAAAATATTTACACAAGTGGATACCACAAGATCTTATGATATAGTTGATGAAAGTATTAATAAATTCCAAGTGTTAGTTAATCTATCATTTTGATGGGAAACGCATTGTACGAAACTAGTTTGAATGGTCCAATCGTCAAACTTGTTTGCATATTCTTCAAGATCGCATACGCCAAAAATCGCAAAAAACAAACATTCAGAGATTAGGCAACGGGACAAAAATTTTCGACGTTTATAAACGAAATTTAATGGTTATATTAACTCCGATTTTGATGATTTTTTACAGCTACACTCCTTGACCCTATATGAATACAACGAACTGATTCGATCATCAATTTAAAACATTTACACAAGTGGATACCACAAAAGAAAAAGGCAATGCAAGAACCCCCAAAAAAAAAAAAAAATTTGCGTGACGGAGTTTTACCTACGTCGCGCAAAACGACTTTGCGCGATGCAGTTGTACCTAGGGATGGGCAAAATACCCATGGGTATGGGTAACCGCGGTTACCCGCCCATTTAAAGTTGATGGTTATGGTTATGGGTAACCGTTTAAACAAATAAACGGTTATGGGTATAACCGTTTATCCATGAAATTTAAATGGGCGGTTATGGGTATTATCCGTGGTTATAACGGGTATCCATCGGTTATGGTTAATATTCATGGTTATAACGGGTATCCATTTACCCATTTAATTTAATATATGTAAAATTAAAAAAAAAATTAAAATATGTACACATCACACCCTAACATGTGAGACTTGTACGTTGGGCAGCCGCTTCCTCAGCTTCTCGACCACACTCTTCGACAGCGGAGCGCCGCCGCTGCCGATCACTTGCAGGGAGCTCAAATCGTAGTCGTCCATCTCGTCCCCGTGCTTCATCAAGGCCACGACCGCCGGTGGGGCATAAGCCATATGGGCGATTCGGAACCGCTCGATGGATCTCATCATCACCTTGAAATCGAACCTTCCCATCCCTCGGCGACTCCTCCGACTCCACCACCACGATATCCCCTATGAACTCTCACTTCTTAATTCTTATCATCTGTTTGGTTGCCTAGAAAAATGAAAATGGAAAACACTTTTAGGCCAGTCTGAGACTCCTTAGGTAGAAAACACTACATAGAAGTGCTTTTTTTTTTTTGGGTCAATTACATAGAAGTGCTTTTATTAAAGAACAAAAGTCGATTGATCAGAAACTCAAAAAATAAAGAACAAAAGTCGAAATTTTTATTGAAAATGCTTCTTGGAAAAGCAGTTGGAAGTGCTTTTCATTTTTTGATTAACTATCGTTAAAAAAATAATGTAGACGGGAGAAAAAAAAGGGTAAATGGGTAAAAAAATGATAAACGGGCGAAAAAATGGGTAAACGGGTAAATGGTTATGGTTATGGTTAAATGGGTAAATGGTTATGGGTAAATGGGTACACGGTTATGGGTATGGATAACCGTTTATAAACGGTTATGGTTATGGGTATAACCATTTATGTAATTACCCAACGGGTAAACGGTTATGCGGGTATGAACATAAACGGTTATAGGTAAAATAACCGCGGTTACCCGCCCGCATAACCATTGCCCATCCCTAGTTGTACCTACGTCGCGCAAAGTCTTTATTTTTTATTTTTTATTTTTCCCTTTGCTTATGAGTACAAAATAAATAAATGAAAATGCACTTAGTAAATACACATACAATTGATTTTGATGGGAAACACATGGTACAAAATTAGTTTCAACGATCGAACCGTCAAACTTGTTTGTATATACTTCGAGATCGCATACGCCAAAAATCGCAAAAAACAAACATTCAGATATCAAGTAACATGACAAAAAATTTCAACGGTTATAAACGAAAAATTACAATTTAACGGTTATATTAACTTTGATTTGATGATTTTTTACAACTACACTCCTTGACCCTATATGAATACAACAAAGTGATTCGATCATCAATTTAAAATATTTACACAAGTGGATACCATAAAATCTTATGTTATAGTTGATGAAAGTATTAATAAATTCCAAGTGTTGGGGAATCTATTGTTTTGATGGGAAACGCATTGTACGAAACTAGTTTGAATGATCCAACCGTCAAACTTGTTTACATATGCTTCGAGATTGCTGTAGACATCGAAATTGCGGTGAAATAAATGTTCACCAACACATTAAAATTTTGACGTGTCAGGGCATACATGGCATATGCCACGTGTCATACAAATTGTACACATGGTGTGTGACTCGACAAAATAAGAAGAAATACCCTTGGAGGATTACACAAGTATTTTCTTCTCATTTTGGGCAATGACAAAGCATGCACATATCAAGTTTAAAATGATATTAAGTGGAAAATTAGGCCATAAAATTACCACTTCAAGTTTAAAATTGTATTAAGTGGGAAATTAGGCAATGGTGCTTGGAAAAGAAAAAAATATTTTGTGGTGGTGATTCATTTTCAAAGCCTATAAATAGGCTTCTACATCAAGGTATCATAGACCAATTCACAAATACATTTCTCTACTCCCAAATTGGAAGAGAAATCCCCCAAATCTTTGAAGCTCTGAAACTCCGAAGCTCTCAAGCAAATCCCGAAGGATCAAGAAAGCCCTCTTCGTTCTTCGTCAAATCCTCCTTCAAGATCAAGCCCCAACGGCCCTTGAAGAACTTCCATCAATTCAAGATCAAGCCCCGACGGCCCTTGAAGAAAGTGTTCATCGTTCATCCAACCGTCCTTCAAGATCAAGCCCAGAAGCCCTTGAAGATCCGTTCATCACTGTTCTTCAAAATCAAGCCCAAAAGCCCTTGAAGATCCGCTCATCAACAGTTCTTCAAGATCAAGCCCAAAAGCCCTTGAAGATCCGTTCATCACCGTTATTCAAGATCAAGCCCCGACGGCCCTTGAAGAAAGCACCATCGTCCATACAACTGTTCATCCTAAGATCAAGCCCCAACGGCCCTTTGGATCAACAACATCAACAAATCTACACATCCAACCGTTCTTCAAGATCAAGCCCAAAAGCCCTTGAAGATCCGTTCATCACCGTTATTCAAGATCAAACCTTAACGGCCCTTGAAGAAACACACATCCTCAAGATCAAGCCCCAACGGCTCCTTGAAGATCCGCTCAAATCCACCTTCAAAGATCAAGCCCACGGCCCCTTGAAGAAACTTCCAACAGTTCATCCAAGATCAAGCCTCGACACCCCTTGGATCAACGAAACATCCACAAATCAACACCTTACGGAGATCGAATCAGAGGATCAAATTAGAGAGAGATTGTAACCTTAAATCATAAAAACACAAATATTTGTTTGTGACCGTTGTTCTTGTCTCTTTCGTTTCAGGAATTTTCCGTGTTCACAAATTGGCACGCCCAGTGGGACAATCTCTACCTCTCATCTCTTTCTCCGTTCAAGAAATTCAAGCACAGTCTATGGCTTCAAACAAAGAACAAGTCATGACTATCGACGCTACCTCCATTGAAGAACAACTGGTTCAAATGAAGGAAACAATTGCAAGGCTGATAAAGACTACGGAGGAGAAAAACTTGCAAACCGCTGGACTCATCAACCATTTGGAGGCACAGTATGGCGTCAAAAAGAAACCAAGCTCTATCCCAACTAAAAGGGCCGAAGAAGGTTTCAACCCAAACTCCTACGAACTCATGTCAAAGGCTGGGCACGACTTTGCTTCCTCTTCAAATCCTGGGAAGAAGGTTTCAAGCATAGTCAGCAACAAGGGTCATGACCTCACTGAGACTCAGAAGAAGTTGGAGGAACGTGATTATGGAGTTGACAAAAATAAAGCTAGACTTGGCTTCACGCCAAATGCACCCATGAAGATTTCAAGCAAAGCCAAGAATGCTAGCGCTCAACACATCAGCGTGAGCATTGAACAGGACCAAGATGAGCCTAAACCCGCCCCTCAAATTTCAGTCTTCGATAGGCTGAATCGTTCAAAACCCAGAAATTCGGCACTTGATCGCATTGGTGTGCAAGACCGAACTTCTGTCTTTAAACGGCTTAACATGCCAACACCCTAGTGCTCTGTTTTTGAAAGGTTGTCAAAACCTAAGAAACAAAGTAGCAAGGCTAGCTCTCATCCACAACGATCGGCTTTGGAAAGACTTGAAGAAACCAAGAAGCCTTCTAGAAAGAGGAAGACAACGCCAAAGGAAGAAAATCGTAAAGCAACCTTGGAGGTTGACACAAAAGGACCACCGAAGGTAAGGAGGTGCATCAACATCCACACCGACCAATCTTCACGGCAACAAACCCAAGAGGACCGCACTGAAGAGGAGGCCCAAGAAGACAAAGAAGACAAAATCCCGAAAGAAGACGTCACTTTCGGCTCTGTCAACTCAAAATCTTCACCTCAATCGCTGGGGGCATGCTCCAAAACCATGCCAGTCAAGCCGAGTGAAGTTGAAGGATGGACTCATGTCACTCCGAAGAAACTACACAAGAAGCATATGTCTTCTCCACAAGTGCACCAATCGGAAAGGGGGCAAAACAGCTTTCGCCAACCTCCAAAGCAATGTGAAAGTGTTGAAGATGAGGAAATTTCTACACAAAGATCGACCATGCACGATCTTTTCTTCCTCAGAAAATTATTCAGCTACTCGGTCAAGGCTCCTTGCTATAAAGATTGCGAGGAACGCTTCTCCAGGCAGCAATCATCTCTTCCACAAGTTCACCAATGGGAAAATGGGCAAATCAGCTCTTGTCAACCTCCAAAACAATGTGAAAGTGTTGGAGATAATGAAACTTTGACACGAAGATCATCCATCCCCATCACGATGCGTGACATCTTCCCAGAAGACTTCTTCAACTACTCAGTCAAGGCTCCTTGCTATGAAGATTGCGAGGAACAACTCTCCCGGATCGCTTGACCAACCCAAAGCTCATTGTCCACACGAGCCTAAACTGTAGGACACGAGGCTCCTCGCCTACACGAGCCTAAACTGCATGGCACAACGCTCCTGGTCCGCATGAGCATAAAAGGCGACATCAACGCTCCTGATCCGCATGAGCATAAAAGGCGATACCAACACTCATGGTCCACATGAGCCTAAAAGGTGACAACCAAAGCTCCTGGTCTGCACGAGCATAAAAGGCAACACCAACGCTCCTAATCCGCATGAGCATAAAAGGCGATACCAACGCTCATGGTCCGCACGAGCACAAAAGGCGACACCAAAGCTCATTGCCTGCATGAGCTGAAACTGCATCAGGCACCATCTGCAAAAAAAAAAAAAAAAAAAAAATTCTTTATGCTTTTGGCACTAAATATATATATACACACACACACAAAGAATGAAATAAGGCTAATTTATTGATTTCTTTGAAAATTTACAGAAATGTACATTTTACATCAGTAAAAAAAAAAAAAAAAAAAAACAAACAAACAGGAGGGAGCCTTCACGAAGGTTGCTCGTGTGAAGCCTCATCACTCGACGGAACCCCAGGAGGAGGAGGCACCGAATGTTGATCATTTGGAGCTTCATTACACGGTACAGCCTCAGAAGACGAAGACAAATGCTGTTGGAACAAACCCACAAACCTTTGATGATCAAGTAAAATCTGACCATCAGATTCCTGCATCTAGTCAATCTTCCTCTTCATGTTTGAGGCATAGTTATGTGCGAGTCTGTGCAACTGTTTATTCTTATGCTTGAGCCCTCTAATCTCATGTTTGAGACTCATCACTTCAGCCGCCAATGATTCAACTTGACGGGTTCGAGCAAATAGACGTTCGGCCATATTAGACACAGAACCTGCACACTGCACACTGAAGGCCAGAGAATCCTTAACAGCTAACTCATCAGACCGTTTGGAAAGCAATCTGTTATTTTTGGGAGTGACAAGGTTCCGGGCCACCACCACAGCAGTCCTATCATTCTTCATCACCGAATCCCCAACGGTAAGAGAACCAGTAGGGGATATGAAAGATTGGCGCCATATGTTGTCTGGAGAAGGCGGGACTGCCTCTTCACCAAGGTTCAAATCAAAACGATGGTCGGAGGGTCCAGACATTTTCAAAGGTGTTGAAGAAAGAAAAGGTCGGACAAATCAAGATCTTAGAAGTGCAAGAATGGAGTTTCTATAAGCGAAAATTCAAGTGTGCTTTGAAACGAACCGTGCACCTCTATAAAAATCAACACTCAACGGGATTTCAGAGATCGAAGAGGCGAGCTCAGAATCGAAGAGGCCAATTCAAAAAGTCGAAGAGGCAAGCTCAGAAATCGGATAGGCATCTTGCTTTTCCAAACGCGTTAGCACCTGTCACACGCAAACTCAGCTTTGCGAAAATCACGGGCAATTTGTCGAAACGCCGATCCCAGATATAGAAGAGGCGCCAGTCTTTTTCAGCGTCGTCAACACCTGTCACATGCACACTCAGCTTGGCGGAAATTACGGATGATTTGTCGAAGATTTCTGATAAAGAAGAAAGCACGTGAAGTCATACTGATCAATCACGCATTGGTTGCCGACACGAGTGAAAGAATAGTACCTCTACATGTATTAAAGAACTTCCTATAACTGTCCACATTCACCCTTCATAGCAAGGCAGACATACAGAACCTTTCTTCATCTCCGAGAATGCCTTCCCAACGAAGCCTCTCGAGTCACTTAGTGTTCCTTATTCCTTGGGGTACCTCTGCAAACAAATGACACCAAAGCAAAAGTATCTCATATCACCAGGGTAGAAAGCAAGAGTATCTCATATCATGCGTTCTCCCTGTCCTTTCCTTTGTCCTTGTTCTTACCTGCAAAGACAAGGATAAAGAAAGCAATATGTCGGAACCTCCACTCAAACTCGGGTAAGGAACCGACTGCTTGGAACCCTTCCCTGATTGCCTACCTAGCACTGCTCTCGAGTACTCGTCTTCCACTGTTGCTGTACTTCCAAAGAAGCTGCCACATCTGCCTGAAGAACAGATAAGGCAAATGAAAATGATACCTTGCAGCATGTGGAGACAACGTGTAGAAGGAACAAGCAGAGAAGAATGCGGTCTGCACAGTCAACTCAGCAGAAGGAGTCTGAGTTGAGGAACTCAAGAAGCTGCCACATCTGCCTAGAGAACAGATAAGGCAAGTGAAAATGATACCTTGAAGCATGTGGAGACAACGTGTTAATGCATCTTCAAGATCAAGTCTCATTTTCCTTGCTAAGAAGTTCCCCAGCCCAGTTCAAGAATAAACCTGTGGAAAGATACTTCTTCAAAAGCAAAAGTATCTCATATCATCAGAGTCAAAGGCAAAGATATCTTATGGCATGCTTTTCCTTTACCCTTGCTCTTGCCTACGAGACAAGGAGAAAGAAAGCAATCGGTCGGCACTTAGACAGATTGAACAAAGAAACAGACCATCACATGTATCTCGTGCCTACCTGCCGTGCAGAAGAAACAAGTAGAGAAGAATGCTGCATGCACACTCAATCAATCCAGCAAAAGAAGTCTGAGTTGAAACCAAGAACTCGAGAAGCTTCAACAACATCGCCAAAGAGCAAAGCCCCACCGTACAATTCTAATCCGATTCAAGATCAAGCCCCGACGACCCTTGAAGAAATTTCAAACAAAGTTCAAGATCAAGCCCCGACGGCCCTTGAAGAATTTCAAACAAAGTTCAAGATCAAGCCTCAACGGCCATTGAAGAAAGCTTCCAGCCAAATTCAAAATCAAGCCTCAACGACCCTGAAAGAAATCACAAGTCCGATTTAAGATCAAGTGTCCACCACCCTTAAATCAAATCCAGTTCAAGAATAAGCTGTGGAAAGTCAACAAGCACAAAAACAAATACGTGCCAATTCATCCACTACCAAAGCCAAAGATCATCTACCACATGAAGCTCATTGTGGTCCAATTTCAACCTTCAAGATCAAGCCTCGACGGTTCTTGAAGAAATCTCAAGCCCAATTCAAGATCAAGCCTCAACGGCCCTTGAAGAAATTTTCAGTCCATTTCAAGATCAAAGCTTGATGGCCCTTGAATCGACGTCTACATTAAGGTACTTCAAAACGCATATTCTACACGTGACAAACACATGTATACGACGCACCTTGAAGTGGGGGCATTTGTAGACATCGAAATTGCGGTGAAATAAATGTTCACCAACACATTAAAATTTTGACGTGTCAGGGCATACATGGCATATGCCACGTGTCATACAAATTGTACACATGGTGTGTGACTCGACAAAATAAGAAGAAATACCCTTGGAGGATTACACAAGTATTTTCTTCTCATTTTGGGCAATGACAAAGCATGCACATATCAAGTTTAAAATGATATTAAGTGGAAAATTAGGCCATAAAATTACCACTTCAAGTTTAAAATTGTATTAAGTGGGAAATTAGGCAATGGTGCTTGGAAAAGAAAAAAATATTTTGTGGTGGTGATTCATTTTCAAAGCCTATAAATAGGCTTCTACATCAAGGTATCATAGACCAATTCACAAATACATTTCTCTACTCCCAAATTGGAAGAGAAATCCCCCAAATCTTTGAAGCTCTGAAACTCCGAAGCTCTCAAGCAAATCCCGAAGGATCAAGAAAGCCCTCTTCGTTCTTCGTCAAATCCTCCTTCAAGATCAAGCCCCAACGGCCCTTGAAGAACTTCCATCAATTCAAGATCAAGCCCCGACGGCCCTTGAAGAAAGTGTTCATCGTTCATCCAACTGTCCTTCAAGATCAAGCCCAGAAGCCCTTGAAGATCCGTTCATCACTGTTCTTCAAAATCAAGCCCAAAAGCCCTTGAAGATCCGCTCATCAACAGTTCTTCAAGATCAAGCCCAAAAGCCCTTGAAGATCCGTTCATCACCGTTATTCAAGATCAAGCCCCGACGACCCTTGAAGAAAGCACCATCGTCCATACAGTTCATCCTAAGATCAAGCCCCAACGGCCCTTTGGATCAACAACATCAACAAATCTACACATCCAACCGTTCTTCAAGATCAAGCCCAAAAGCCCTTGAAGATCCGTTCATCACCGTTATTCAAGATCAAACCTTAACGGCCCTTGAAGAAACACACATCCTCAAGATCAAGCCCCAACGGCTCCTTGAAGATCCGCTCAAATCCACCTTCAAAGATCAAGCCCACGGCCCCTTGAAGAAACTTCCAACAGTTCATCCAAGATCAAGCCTCGACACCCCTTGGATCAACGAAACATCCACAAATCAACACCTTACGGAGATCGAATCAGAGGATCAAATTAGAGAGAGATTGTAACCCTAAATCATAAAAACACAAATATTTGTTTGTGTGCGTTGTTCTTGTCTCTTTCGTTTCAGGAATTTTCCGTGTTCACAATTGCATACGCCAAAAATCGCAAAAAACAAATATTCAGAGATCAAGTAACGGGACAAAACTTTTCGACAATTATAAACGAAAAATTACGATTTAGCGGTTATATTAACTCCGTTTTTGATGATTTTTTACAGCTACACTACTTGACCCTATATGAATACAACGAACTGATTCGATCGTCAATTTAAAATATTTACACAAGTGGATACCACAAAATCTTATGTTATAGTTGATCAAAGTATTAATAAATTTCAAGGGTTAGTGAATCTATCGTTTTGATGGGAAACGCATTGTACGAAACTAGTTTGAATGATCCAACCGTCAAACTTGTTTGTATATGCTTCGAGATCGCATAAGCCAAAAATCGCAAAAAACAAATATTCAGAGATCAAGTAACGGGACAAAACTTTTCGACGGTTATAAAAGAAAAATCACAATTTAACGGTTATATTAACTCCGATTTTGATGATTTTTTACAGTAGTAATCTAACATGGTGTTTGAGGTTCGGTTCCAAGAGGTCTTGCTTTGAAACCTCTAATCCCGCACTCCCCAATTGATGGGGAAAACATATAAGCTCCATTAAATTCTAGAAAATAATAAAAAACATAACAACAAAAAGGTGTAATAAAAACCAGCAAGTCCATGCAAATCTGAGTTAAACTCGATCGTAACGAACTTAAAAGGTTGTGGTTTAAAAAGCTCTAGCGTTTGATGTGCCTCTATATAGCAAAAGAAATGGAAGCCAATAAAATTTTAATTAACACCATAGGCATCAGGCTGTCTTCAAGCAAAAGGTCCAACACCATTTCAATTCCAAAATTTGTTTTTCGTTCTTAGTCAAACACTACATTTAACGACATAGGTAAACCTAGTTAATGAGACTGTGAAGAAAACCACTCCTCTGCTCGATAAGCGATAACCTTTGCTCCATGATCTTAATAAGTTTTGGAGATAAATCAGGCTCCAATTCTAAATCAGCCATTTCACTTTCGGTTGAGAATTGCAAGACAAAATGAATCGATAAGCAATAAACTCATATTAAAATTATACTACATGAATTTCAAAGAATGGGAAAATGGGTAGAAGGTGAGTTTCATACAATTACATCACCAATTATTTGTTATGACTTTAATGCACGAATAATAAGTTAAATCCAAAAATCAGAAGCAAACTTAGCAAATGTACTGAATGCCCAAAAAAAAAATTCACTACATTTGTGGTTTCACTTTGCTCGACGCACTTGGGCAGTCGTCGTGCAAAACTGCTTTGTGCGACGCACTGGGGCAGGCGTTGCGCAAAACTGCTTTGTGCAACTTCAGAATTCATCGCGCAAAGAAGCGTCGCGCAAAGCAGTTTTGCTCGATGACTGCCCATGTGTGTCGCGCAAAGTTGGGAAAAAGCAGTAAATATCATTAGTTTGGTGCCAAAATCTTGCACGACGCAGAAGAGCGTCGCGCAAAATCAAATGCCTTTTGCACGACGCCACCTTCGTCGTGCAAGGTTCCGTTGCGCAATAGACATTTGCGCGACGTTTTGTGTTTAGCGTCGCGCAAACACACTTTGCGCAACAAAATTTGCTCCGTCGCGCAAATAGATTTTTGTATTAGTGTATATTCCTTTTCATATCATTAATGTTTAAAATATTGATATGGATGAAAATTGATATGCAAATATCGACTGTCCTTGTGGAAAATTTGAAATGGGGTGAGTATATCAACTCATACAGATTTAGTCGAAATTAGAGAAAAATTTCTCAAAAAAGAAAAAGAAAATCAAAAGTTCGAAATCTGGAATGACTTTTGACAAAATTTAGGTAGTGAATCGATATTCATTGATTTTCCTATATATAGAGTGAAGTTTGCATTTCACCCCCCTTTCTATATCGATCCTTGATTTTTCGGATATTTCGAAAGAAATACCAACAATTTCATGGATATTGTAAACTGCATATGATGAGTCAACTCTCTTTATTAAGCGCAGACGTGAGTTATATCAATTGGTTAAGACAATGTGTCCTTCCTTTATTGTCATGTTTGAATCATTCTCTAATAAATTGGAGTAGTTTAGAATATAAGATTCTCCCTCAATAACAGAAATCTGCCTAGGAAGAAAGATATATCCTTTATTTTATAGTAACCTGCCAAAACAAATACATCCATGCAAACCTTTGCTTGACATTCAGACGAGCACTGCCAAACATTACTATCAAAAGGATCAAAATGGATTTCTCCTTGCAAATTCATCACATGATCATAATTCAGAAGGGACCAGGGAATGTCATAGGCAATGATATATACATGTATATGCATGATTTTGCTCAGGAATGTGTTTTGCCCATTTAGGTAACCGAAGGGACCAGTGAGAACAACAACAAAATCAAGTGGTAGACATAATGTAGTTGGTAAATTTATACTTCTCCAATGAAATTAAAGGTTCCAGATTCATACCATCTTAGCCGAATCTCGTATTTGATGGCAGAAAAAAAACATCGCAATTTACTGAATGTTTTAGTGGTTCCCCAAACATGGCAAACCAGCAGTTTTTTAGGTTTTTATTTATTTTATTTATTTTTTTCAATTTAGTTTGACGAGCAATATAAACCATATTTTTTTTATGACCGTACAAGTTTTGCATCAATAGTGTTCCCCCTGCTTCTATCATCTCTGCTACTAGTTTTTCTGTCATGAGCATGACACACTCACTTGCTGGAACAGTACATTGCTGGCAATCATGTTCTCTTGTCTTAATGTATGATTCAGTTTCAAATTAGTAAATTTGTGTATGACCAAGTTGGCTAAAACAGTATATATGTTCTTTCCTCTGAACCTAAGCTCGGATACTTCTCTCCTAGTTTAGATTGTACAAGCATACGCTTACACACTTTGTGTGTGAATATTTTTATCTTTGTTTTAAAATAGGAATGAGAGAGGAAGAGTGAGAGTGGGAAGAGAGGTTTTTATTTTTTATTTTATAATACTAGATATATTCTAAAATCACTTGTGGATGAAGCTTCAATAAAAAAAAACCAAAATTTGGTTTTGTGAAATTACATTATTGCCCATCAATTTTTTATGTGATAAAAAACTACATAGTATTTTCACCCTCTTTTGGTTGACAAAAAAGGTTTTAGTAATAGGTAGAATATCTCCCTCCCCTAGTTTTGATTGGTGAGTTTTAAACATAAGACAATATGTCTCACTATAATGTTACTTTAAAAAGAAATTTACAATTATTAGGAAGAAATGAGAGAGTTCGAAAGTATTACAATAATTTAGGGGAGAAAAATTCGAACAGGGAATGTATGAATAGAAACCAGATGCAAAAGCATTATGTGTCCTCATCATGCATGCTGAATGTGTAGCAATTATGCATATGCACAGAAATTATGATCTATGGCTCTTTTCACGGCCACTAATAATTGGAAACATTATAACAAAAGTTATGTTTGGGTTAAAACTTGAACTTTGGGCTCAAGAAGGAGTTGGCCCAAAAGGAGGTCTAGAAGGGGAAAAGCCCGAAACCCAGCCAAAGCCCAGAAGGCAGGAGAGGCCCTTTTCTGACTAGGTGTAGGCCATTTGAACCACTTGCTCACCTGCCTAGAGACCAAGTGGTGTAGACCAGCCAGCTAATCAGCCCAAAAGTACTTTACAGTGGCAGTACAAGTAAATAGCTGATGAGTCACTACCCTTCAAGCTGCATTCAGGTAAGATTAATGCTACAGAAGGCTAAGCCGAAGTGTCTATAAAAGAAGAAAGAGAAATAAGAGATTGAGACACTCAAACAAACAAACAAATACAAGCACAAACTCTGCTCAAACCAGATTTGCCTTCAAACGAAGCTGTAGTCAGCCCAAGCCTTCATCCCTTTCGGGATCAACCCTCACCAAAAACCTTTGTAATAGCTCTGCTACCTTGTCCAAATCTTGCTGTAGTATCGATTTCCTTCTGTAAACTCATCTCCCTACCCCTTTTTCTAAGCTTTCAAACCCCTTGATAAATCACAAAGATAGGAAGTTGCAAGACGATCAGCCTTGCCCGACCCTCTTTGTTTTTGTCTTTTCATTCATTAGTCTAGCAATATGTTGTATACTTTCAGTTCTATCCAAGTTATTTCTAGCAAGTTGGTGATTAAAAGACTCCTCAGTTCTTAAATCTGATTGAAATGTGTCTTCACAGTTTAAATAAGATCTAAGTTCTAAGCCCTCGGGCATGTAAGATTGATCATTGAAAAGTCCTTGGTCTCAAGGCATAAAAAAGAACCTTATGTGGACTTAACCCATCCACGACAGTCCTTGATAAACAAGAAGTCCGAAGTTACTTGGGGCGCAAGTAATCGACCTATCCCTTAGTTTTATTTATGTTATATTATGATTATCATAGAACATTTGAGTATAGAAGGAGTTCTGATGGGAAGCCTCAAGGCCTATATCTAAGGCCCTACAAAGGCACCTATTTGGATTCATTCTGCTCTTCGGGCTTGGGTAATTAGAAGTATAATGGTTATAACACTTCTGCAATCAATGAAACAAACAGTATATGTTCGAGTACTAGGTTAGTTATTGACTGAGAGCCTCAAGGCCTACACCTAAGGCCCCACAAAGGCACCTGTCATAACTAACACGACCTCTCGGGTATATATACAACTAAAACTCAACATCTGTTTTACATATGCCATGCTAAAGATGGCAGTGGCACGCCTGAGCACCTAAAAGTTAATCTTGATTGTGAGCCTCAAGGCCTACACCTAAGGCCCCACAAAGACACCTTTCAAAGTTAACTCTGTCCTTCTCTTTCAGCCTTGCCTGACAGGTTTTGCCTGACAAGCCCGCCAGTGAGCAGAAGCCCGACATAAAGCATCAACCGGTGCCAACCTCTCGGGGAGCTGTGTGCTCGTCGGCTAGGAAACATCCCCAACAGAAATTCTAGCCACGAACAAGTTAGGTGCATCTATACATCATCTTAATTATTCATGTTATCCAAAACAAAGTTTACGTTCATCACATATATCTTGCTTAGCCCACATTTTTAGCAAAACCAAGTTACATCACACATTTTTAGTTTGCTCAAAATTTTCAATGAATGTTTACGATGAGATCGACTCCTTTCTGCTTGGCTGGCTAATGACTATTTCCAGTGGACTTCTCTTCACAATGCATCATATCAAAAATCACATTCTCAAAACTAGTATATGAGGGTAGGTAAACAAAGAATATTTAATCAACTTCTTTTGTTAATTATAAACAAATATTTAAGGGCTCATTTAGAAATACTTCTAAAATAACTGAAAGTGATTTTGGTGAAAATATTTTTGAAACCAATTCTTAGTAAAGTTCAAGTGGATCCTATCCTTGTAAGAAGCACATATTTGATGATTCTTCCAAAAAGCACTTAAAGTGCTTTTGGAACCCAAAATCAATTTTACCAAAAGCGCTTTCAGTTATTTTAAAAGCATTTCCAAATTAGCCCTAAATTCTTCGGAGACGTGACTTACTATAGCTAATCAGTTTACTTGAGCCTGTTTTGCAAATCTTTTTCTTTCTTTCTTTTCAATTTTTTAGTTTTTGTTTACATTTTTGTGAAGAATTGAAAACTTGTTTGGTATTTGTTTTCAGTTTCCAAAAAAAAAAAAAAAAAAATTGAAAACCAAAAAAATGAAAGCTACTTTTGTGAGTTTTTAAAATGGCTTATTATATTAACACCTCATAAATTGTTGAATAAACCCCACATACTTAATACACCCCACATTTACTTTTTCACTTAAAAATTATCTTAATACACCCCCACATACTTCTCCATAATACCCCCACACCTTACATTCTCAATATACATCTTATATTTTCTACATACACCCCACATTTCTCAAATCTTATAACACTCATTTTTAATTTTCATGGACTGAATCTAAACATTTGAACGTTTCGTTTGCCGAATGATTTCAAATCATCTGAGAGCCATTGATATTTAATACTATATGAACAGATGCAACTCAATTTCATGCGTGTGGCTGTCTAACATTCAATTGAAATAGATTCCTATAGTTGCTACCCCTTTTCTCAAGGGTGGCCCCAGAAAATGTTGCCTTTCTTAATCGCTAAACTTTTCTCTTGTGGATGATAAGGTGGGTTTTCCCAGACATATGTTGTCATTCATATATTGAAGAACTAGGTCTCCATCTTTTTTTTTTTTTTTTTTTTTTTTGTCGAAAAGAACTAGGTCTCCATCTTTCTAATACAAATAACATAAAAGAACCAACAAATTTGATGGGGATTGGCACCAAATGATTCCATTAGACCTTCAAAATTACCTTCTCTCAATACATGTGGAAGGTATATCGATTTCGTGTTCCATTAATCAAAAATAATTTTTCTCAATCAACATGTCTGTAGTTTCATTGTTTAGGGTTTCGTTCAACAATGGAGGGTGAGAGGGGTTTTGATAGTTGAAGAAGAGAAATAATACGCTAAAGGTGATTTGGGGTGTATTTAGATTTTTTTTATATTTTTTTAAACCTAATAAGGTCAAAATTGTCATTACATAGTGGAGTAAATAAGTTATTTAATATTAAATTTTAATGTGGGGTGCATTCAACATTTTGTGGGGTGCTAATATAAAAAACCTTTAAAATTTGGCTTTATTTTGATTGAAAACTGAAAACAGTAAGCAATTATCAAATAAGTTTTTCTGTTTTCACAAAAAGGGAAAACTAATGAACTAAACAAGTTTTCAGTTTTTAAAAGTAGTTATCAGAGCAAGTGATAAATTGTCCTAATAGTTAAGTTCAACCTTGCTTTATAATTTATTAGTGACTTAGGTGGTCATGTATGATGCATAAAATTGGACAACTAGTACTCCTAATTTATTGTTTATATCCTATCTATGTGACATTAGAGGCGATAATCTGACTGGATCGACTGCTCCAACTTTTATACGTTCTCATGGCATGAATCTATGTCATCGTCGTCTATCGCAATGCTACTGTAGCACTTTTCCTCGCTCCTTTTGCTTTGGTTCTTGAGAGGTTACTAGTTAAAAGCCTAAAACTACTATAAGATCGATTAATTAAGGAAATAGACAAAAAATAAGAAATTTTCTTAATCTTGGGATAGAAATAAGATTTTTTTGAATATGCACACGACATGCACACACCATGCACTATATCGGACGTAAATAGAATTTTTTTTACACCTTGAAATGACTTAATTGCCCTCGTATATGAATGAGTTATTTCCTCCAATTTTCTGATTTTCTCTCTCTCTCTCTCTCCCTCCCTCCCTCTCTCTCTCTCCCTCTCTCTCTCATTTTCTCCCTTACACACTCTCTCTCCCGTTTTCACTGTGCACGCACGGTGCCCAGTCTCCTGACCAACACCATCCAAAATGAAGCCACCACCAATTTCATCTTGTCCTCATGAGTCCAAAACACCTAGCCTTATCACGAATCTCATCCTTAATCGTTAGGATTGAAACTCAAGCATGCCGCAAGTTTTCCAGCAACATGGCAAACAATCGAGGTTGGAGGCCACCACCACTGGACTTGCATTGAGGGTGGGAACAAAGCCCAGTCATTAACTGCTAGTGCACACACGGTGCCTACTGGGAACAAACCCCTCTCTCTCTCTCTCTCTCTCTCTCTCTCTCTCTCCACGAGCATCCTGGGCAGGAGGGGTCAACACCACCGAAACAAGAAAACCCATTTGTCATTGACCAAAAATAAGAAAACAAATTTGTTGTTTGCTCTCTTCCTTCCAATTTTTGGTTTTTTTTTGTTTTCTTTTTGGTTTTTTGGTTTTTTTGGTTTTTTGTTTTTTTTGTTTTTTGTTCAAGAGAAGAGACGATGAAGGCTACCATAGATGGAGATAGAGGTGTGTTGGTTGGGACTAGAGGTGATTGCGGGATTGGGTTTTTGGTTTGACAACTTTTTAATTAATTATTAAATCATTAAACCTGTTGCTAATTTATTTTTAATTTAATTAGACTTGTGGGAAACATCAGCAAATAATAGAATTTTTTAAAGAATTGTGATTGAATGACCACATTTATTTGAGACACTTTTTAAGGATTATATTGATCGATTTTCAATTTCAGGGACCATCTTGATAGTGTAGGTCAATTTCAGGGACCATTTGTAATAAAAAAGACTTGTGGAACCTATTTATATGTCACATCAGCACATAACATAATTTTTGACAGAACTATGACGGACATACGACATTGATTTGTGACACCTACTTTCAGAGACTATATTGTTCTATTTTCAATTTAAAGGACTATCTTGATGGTATTGGTTAATTTCATGAACTATTTGTGATGAATACTCTTTAGGGAATAATTAGCTCTGGGATTACATGTCTGTAACAGCGTTTAACCCTCTCTACATGATTATCATCTCCCTTCTGGGTTCAATTATTCTAGCTGAGAAACTTCACCTTGGCAGGTAAAAAGAAAGAGAATATCATATTTCTCCTGCAATGTTTTCTAATTCTAAATTCTAATTATCTCGTAGAATGGGATTTTCTTGGATTGCGCATTATTCATAGTTTTTCTGCACACGTTCACGCGGGTGCGAAAGATATTTTTTTTAATCAAAGTGCTACGTGCGACTTACACATTTTAGATGTATTATATGCGAGGATTGATTCAATGTATAGAAACATAAAATAATGGCAATTATCTCTAATAATACAGGCAGTAATTTAAAGTATTTTATCTAGAACATGTAAAAAAATATTAAATAACAGAGAAGATCCTTATAATTTAGTTGCAACTAAAAGCTAAATAAAAAGTATAAAAACAACCAAGAACTTCAATTGACCTTGATACACTTGACAACAAAACATATCATGAACTCATATCGTTCCGTCCTGTTGAAAATTTAATGCGTTTGGCTAAAATCAAATATTAGCATTATTTGTAATTGAATTGCATTAAAAGTTGAAAAATGGAATTAAACATTAAAAGAAAGAATATAATCTTATGTTGAATTCGAGGGGAGCAAATATCTTTGTACACAACGATATTTAGGGATTCATGATTGGGTCTGTGGATGAAGCTACTTTGTCTAGTTGCGATAGAGAACAAATTCAAAAGGAGAGGGAGCAGAAAAGGAAAGAAAAGAAAATTGCATTTGCTCTGCCAAAGGCAATTCTGACCTTATCTCTCTTAGGGAATTCCTCAAAATCAAATATTCGCGCAGTTTCAATGCTCCTTATGACGCCGCGGCAAAGGTGAAGCTGCAAAGTAATAAAAATGATTCATCATAGCGCAACTCTATCTATTTGTGTTTTATTCAGCATTCAAAAGATACCCTAATAGTTGATTCAGATATTAAAAGCACTGACGAACTCATAAGCTTGCGAAAAAATTACCTTAAAGTAAACTTTAAACAACTGGCAAGTGACGTATAATGCACCAACACGTTTCGGGCCTTTTCCCTATAATGAATACACCAGTGAAAGAGTTAGCAGTACAGATTCAAACAATTGTTCGTAAACACCCAAGAAAATACCAACTCTTATTGTATAGAAGTTTGAGTAAAGGAACAGACTTTTCTTGCAAAGAGAACAAAATACAAACCAAAGTTTAGTAAGAACGCCAAAGACTTTCATAAGGAAAGAGCCAGCTCCCTTCAACTTCTCTGGAGACTTTCCATTCAAAGCCAATTCCTTATCAGCCTACAAAAGTTCCAGACAGACCAGTCCTAATAAATTTGTCTTCCCAACATAGCGGCAACCAATTACGAAATAAAGCACGCATCTTTACAGAACAATTATAAAGTACAAATTAATTTTCTTTTCATTAAATGAAAAAGGAAACTGGGGGTCTTACCCTCTCAGCTAGAACCCTAATGTCATAAGCAATGACATACAATGCTGGCAAAGCCCATGCCGTATCCCAATTCCGAAACTCCTGAATAAAAGCACTGCACATCCACCATTAACATTAGTCAAAAACCAAAACCAAATGCAAAATTTCACACAGAACAGAATTAAATAAAATAAAGAATCAATAAAAAAAAAATCAATACTTTGCAGGTTTTTCATATGCCTGATAGGAGTCAATGAAATTCCCAATTCGGTAGCTCTGAAAAGCCCGGAAGAGATGCACCAAAATTTTGCCAAACTGCAAGTCGTTATCGGACTATTTGATCAATCTATTGAAGTCCTGTCACACACCAAGAACCCTCACCAATCAAAACCCTAAATTCCCAAATTGAAACAAATACAAATACGTATACAAATATACACATTGGTAAGGATGTATTACCTGGAAGACGTTGAGGGCGTCGGCATCGGAGAAGAGGTTGAGGTAGTCGGTAATTCTTCTGTGAGCTTCTCCCATGCTCAAGTATGCCATCCCTCTGTCTGCTCGATCTAACACTCTCAGTATCTGCAAGGACACACCTTACTTTGTTTTCTGAAGGGTTCAATGACGTCGTTTTGCTCCACCATTGTTCTTGTTTTTCTTGAATTGTCTTACTTTCTAGTTTTTTAAATTGGGAAGTTGGGTACCTGGAGAGGATGGCAATCAAGGCGGCCGTGGCGTAGGTGGAGGAACATGGCCAGGAGATTGGGCTCCTGAAAGTGGGCGTCCGGGATCGAAGGTGTGAAGAAGGATGGGTTCCAAGACACGTCCGGGAGTCTAGTTCCGAAAATTGGGCTCTTTTTTATTATTCATCTGTATATAGCGGTGGTATGTGGGTAGTTATCGTTTAACCTTCAACTGAACTCATATCGTGGGAATCATTAAACTGCTCCATAGTTTCGATCGTGGGAATCGTCAAACTCTCTGGTTTTGATCGTGGGAAGTTGAAGTAGAACTGATAACTGAACTGGCAATTGTATTCTTTTTCACTTTCCTCCCACGTTTCAAATTTTGTAGTTAATGTTTTTACCTTTCTATCCCTTATCAAATTTATGTATAATTTATTGCATGAGTTAAGTTTTTTTGTTTCAAGGGCTTTCCAATTATTTTTGGTGAAGCCTTGAGACACCAAAACTCACTTTTGGCATTCTATTAGTAGAGATGATTATTTTAATTAAAAACTTGATCCTAATGTGACAAATTCTAACTAACAATGATCGATAATGAGGAATAATGGAATGTATAAAACATATTATGATGCTGTGCGTACATCTTGTGACAACTTTGTGGATGCAAATTTCTTCCTCCTTATTCTTGGACAAAATTGCACCTACAAAACAAATAACACCTAAGGTCAAGGCCAAAAGCTTCACATGCCCACGATGAATGGGGGTGGGGGGCTTTGGCCGAAGAATCTCCGATACCAAAGTTAAAATTTTGAGGGAAAAGTGTTTGGAAATTTTTTGAGTGTTTAGCAAGAGTGAAAACTTAGCTTTTTAGAGAAAATGAGGTAGAATATATAAGGCATGGCCGGTCCCTTTGGGAGAGAAGGTGACCGGCCTCTTGTGTGTTTTTTGGGTGTAATTGGTAGTTTAATTGGCCATTAATAGATTAATTAGGTAATAAATCCATTAATTAGCTAATTAACATAATTTAAAAGGAATATTTTGGGGGTTACCTTGTGGAGAAGATGGATGAAATAGGTTTTGAATAAATACCTATTTTGGGCACTTTTGACTTGATTGTGGGATGTTTGCCCATTGCTCGCGTGTAGGAATTCCGGTGTTCCTCAAGGGTAATTTTGTCATTTTTGCCCAAAGATCCACGTGTCGCCTCTTGATTATTTTTTGGCTCCACAAATGCCCCCACACGTGTTGGGCTGCTCACAAAAAAGGCAATAGGTGTAGAGATTTTCTTGCTTCAGGAAACTTTGGAATGTTTCCTATTTTGATGCTGATTCCCTCTTTAATAGGAAATTAGATCCTTCTAGGAAAGTGAAATAAATTTCTCTCAAAGCCTATTTAAGTCCACCTTAAGTGGATTATTAAATCAACTTTGGAGAACGATTTATTCTACCTTACAAGAGAAAGAGCTTAGAGGATATTTGTTCCCCCTCATCTAGCAATCTTCTACATCTTGCCCATGCAAAGGATCGTCTTTCGTTGCTTCTAGGTAAGAAAAATTAATTTTTTTGTCTTCATAATCTTTTTGGGAATCTCGGGGCTTGAAATTGGCTCGACGGGGGTCAATGAAGTGTGAAAAAATGGCTTGGGAAGCCATGACAAGGTAGTGCCGTGTGTGGCTTCATCTGACTTGGGTGCTGGTGCGAGGGAGGATAGGCCAGGCCGTGGGGCCTGTCAGGTTTGCTGGGCTCCTGCGGCTTGGGCCTTTGTTTTTGTTTGATTTTGTTTTTGTTTTTTTGGCAACCCTCTAACAAATTCCTCTCATATCTTTGTAGAATTTTTTCAAGCATGTCCTCCTCAAGCCACAAGAATGATCATGGTGTGCTGCCGTTGTATCGTCAAGGCGGGTCTTTGAGTAAGGTTGGCTACTTCAAGGTTGCTCACTTCAAGATTAGCTCCGATGACTTGTTTAGAGACTTCCTCGAGGCATATTGGTATGCCATTTCGTCGGGAGTTCGTGTGAAGCGTGTTAAGGATGGTAGCAGCCGTGAGTCAAGTGACAGAGCTTGGAGAGCCATCAAGTTCCACCCCTACTATTTTGTGTTGGGGTTTACTTTTCCTATGCCGCGTTTCTTCCAATAAATGCTCTGCTCCATGAGATGTGCCCCCGCCCAATGTTCTCTGAACGCGATCCATATGATGGTGGGATTCCACAATCTAAGCCAATTATTTGACTTAGATTTAACCGTCAACAAATTTTGGTACTTCTTTGGCATAGGTCACATTGATGGAGTTAGGCAGCTGCGATCTCGCCATAGGCTTTTTGATAACTCGAGCAAGGGAGATCATGACTGGGCCAAGGAGACTTTGGAGATAAGTGGAGAATGGGAATCTGATTCTTCCCCCGAGCTGCGTGTACCATTGGTCTTCATATCTGGTAAGTAGGCTAGGGGTGTGCACAGTCTGGTTTGTCCCGGTTCCACCCTCAAAATGGAACCGAAACCGAAAAATTTCAATGGTTTGGTTCAGTGCGGTTTTGCTTAAATTTATTACTAAAACCGTACGGTTCGGTCCATGACGGTTCCGGTTCGGTTCATGCCGGTTTACAGTTCTAACCAAAATTATATATATGTTTTTTCTAATTTTCTACTAATACCAAACACATATTTCAACCACAAATTCAAGTAAATTTGAGTTTCCACTACTAGATCTACAAGATTTGTGACCGGAGGATAGAAAGTGTGCATATAAATATAAATCAAAAGATAAAAAGGCTCATATCAAGACCAAAGTGTAGATCTTAAACTAAAACTAAAATGTACATAATGCATAATATACTGGAAAAGAATGAAGAAAAATAATGTAGGGGAGAAAAGTGATAAAACAACAAAGGAGGGGAAGAGAAGTGAAGAAAAATATTGGGCTTATGCACATGGTCTTCTTTGAAAAATGTCTTATTTATATAAAAATAATAATAAAACAATAATTTATATTAAAAGCGGTTCGGTTCGGTTCCTCCGGTTCTTAATATTTCCAAACTGGAATCGGAACCGTTTGAAACGGTTCGGTTTGGTTTTTGTTCCGGTTTTGACTTTTTTGGTCAACGCGGTTTTTTACGATTGTTTTTTGTCACGGTTCGATTCGGTTTTCCGGTTTGGCGGTTTTTATCCCCACCCCTAAAGTAGGCTGCTTAATCTTCTCGGCTGCTTTGTTTTAGTGCTAAGTTGCTCTTCAATTTTCTGATTGTCTTCTGCTGCTTTTGTAGATTCGGAATTCGGCTCCACTCTTAAGACTTCTCCGGACATAAAGAAAGTTCATGTTGCTCTGGGTATCCCCTTCGAGTATCGTGAATGACGCTGGCTACTTAGTCATCTTCGTAGGGAAAAATGTGGGTTGCCCTTGAGAGAAGAGATAAAACGAATCAAGTCTGAGGCGTTGGCTCATCCTATCACTGTGGTGGAGCCTGCTACAAATGAAGGTGGGAAAAAGAGGCATTCCCCACCTGCCCAAGAGACTCCCGCTGAAAAGAAACCGAAAGTTCCTTCCGCTGCTCGTGAGGGTTCACCGACTGCTCCCAAACTTGTGATTAACTTGACTTCCTCCAAGGGCAAGAAAGATGAGGTTGCTAGATCTATGCCAGTAGCGCCTACCATTCTGAAGGCTGCTAGCTCGATTGCTAAAAGGATTGCCCAGCGTAGAAGTTCATCTGTGTCTTCGGTGCCGAAGTTTGCACCAAAGCGTCTGTCTGGGGCTAAGTCTGGTTCACCTTTGGATAAGCTTGCTACCATGAAGAGTGACAAGGTGCCCCTGCCTGCTAAAGTAGAGCCAAAATCTGTTCCCTCTACTGCTGAGATTGACTCGTCTGCTGAGAAGAATGAGACTGTTCGTGTAGGCAGTCATGAGAAATCCACCAAGTCTGTTTATGGGGAAGCTTCTGAGATTTGTGTGCTCTTGAAGCCAGACCTGCTTGAGGACATGGATGTATGTGCCAAGTTTGTTGATGGCGTCAAAGGAGTTGTTGGCCCAAGTTCCTTTCCGAAGCATACGACCGAGTATAAGAAGACTGCTCTGCTGGCCATGATGCAGAAAATGACGATTCTGACAGTTGAGTCTATGCTTCTTGATCAAGAGGATACAAAGGCTGCTAAGGAGGTGGCAAGAACTGTGGCAGTCGAAGCTTACTCCTCGGCCGAGAAAGTCAAGAAATTGGAATTTGAACTTGTTGCTTTGAATGGGAGAGGTCTAATATCTCTGCCCCCACTTCTCTGCACCTTGAGACCGCTTGCTAAGAGATCATGGATTTGAAGACTAGGCTTGACGCAATCCAAGTAAAGTACGACAGTGCAGAGAAGGAGATCGAGTGTTACATACTTTAAATTCAAGATCTTGAGCGCGTTATCTTTGAATTCCGCTCGCTGCTTATGCAAAGGATGAAAAATTAATCACTGCTTACAACCAAGTGATTCACTTCAAGAAGGTTGTTGATAGGGCTTGAGCTTCAAGTGTTGGAACTCCAAAGTGCTTTGAAGATCAACGACAATTTGAAAAAAAAAGTGGAGGAGCTGCAGCGGGTTCGTGCTTGCCTGCTCGAGGAGAATGAGTAATTGAAGGGTGAGCAGGCTGGGTTCGAGGCTTCGTTTACTCAGAGTCAAGCCGATTTCTACAAGCTGGGTTATGTAGATCATCTATTTGGGCGGCTGTCTGACTTTGAGTTTTTTGGTAAAGACTTCGAGACCTTTTCTATTTCTCCGGAAGACTTGCTCGCCTTTACTTTTGAGTCTTCTATTAGTGAAGTAGTCGGAGATGTTGGTGCTCAGGTTGCCGAGGGTGAAGCGCCGGATGACGCCGCTGCTGAGGGCATCACGGCTGCTGAAGGTATGGCAACCGAGTAGCTGTGGGATGTCCAAGCTGCTGAATAGTAGTCTTTTAGGTAGCCTTTAGGATTTTTTGTTCTTCCTTGTTGCTTTTATTTTGCTTGAACTCCTTCGGTTTTTGCTAGTTGTTTATCAATTTTGCTAGAAAATTTAATAAACTTGTTTCCTTTGTTTTTCTCCATCTTCTCTTCTTTTTGTCCATGCCCTAACCTTTAGACTTTATAGACCAGTGGCAGGCATGCTACTTTTCTATAAGCAGACATGCCCAGATAGCCTACACAACCGTAGGTGTTAGTGTAAAACTTTTGTAAAGTTGTTAGCCATAAGGTTGGCAGCCAGATACCTTACTTATAGAAGCAGACAAGTCTGCATAACTATTAGGCTGTCTAACCTTGGCTTTCTCCAATTCCGTAGGTTGCGTAGCAAGTGTCACAACACTTTAGGACTTGTAGTAGGTTGTTCCGCGCTTGGCAGTGGTGAAGCTTATTGACTACGTAGCATGTCGGTAGTGGATAAGGCTTCGTATATGCACGTTAGCTTGTTTAACCTTTCATAAGAATGTGCAGTTGTATAAGTCTAGCGTGGCTTTACTGCTTGAAGGGCAAGCTGTAGGCAGTCTTTCAAAAACCGTAGGCTACCTTAGTGCACTCGGTAGCAGCTTTAGGTTTCCAGGGTAGCCGTCCATAGGGGGTACTGCATAATGTGTCCCCTCTATCTCTAGGGCCCGGTTCCCCACAGATTAGGCCAAGAAACCCAAAATCCTTCAGTTAGCTATGCCTTGAAAAATACCATTGTCGCTACTTCTAGAAATCCCGGCTCAAGCCATCGTGCATCTAGTTATACTAGGGTAGCGAGGCTCATCCACGTCTGGATATTCGAAGTGTAGAGTTTATCCTTTCGCTTTGGAAAGCAGACCATATGGGTGTCGGGGAATTAGTTTACCCTCTCGCATTGGAGAACATAGTTTGGACCGGGGGGGTGCAATTCCTACGATGAGTCCCTAGGAAGGGAACGATATTCTTTTGAAGTGTAGTTGAGCCAAATTGTAAATTACTTCTGAATTCCTCATTGAAGAACGAGTGAAATGAAGGAATAACTTAACTGTAAAGACTACATAACAA
Source organism: Malus fusca (assembly GCA_035220775.1). Classification (NCBI taxonomy): domain Eukaryota; kingdom Viridiplantae; phylum Streptophyta; class Magnoliopsida; order Rosales; family Rosaceae; genus Malus; species Malus fusca. The sequence continues at coordinate 39,339,479 of CM069073.1, read as the reverse complement.
CTGGATAGTCCTCGGCTTGCGAGGTGGTGCCCAAAGAGATGCTTGAGTCTTCGGATCTTGATATAGTGGAATGTTACACATGGTACTTCCTCAGGTTGTAGGCGTTCCACTGCTTCTCGATCTCTTTGTCGTTCATGGTGGCAAGGGTGTAATTACCCTTGCCGCATACCCTGCTAATCTTGTACGAACCTTCCCAGATGGGATCTATCTTTTTGGAGCATTCTCTACAAGCAGTGATGAAGGCCTTTCTTAAGACTAGATCTCTGGGTTAGAACTGTCGGATCTTGGCCCTTTTGTTGTAGCTAGAGAGGGGGTGCTGCTAGTAGGTTGTGATGTGGGTGATGGTCTGCTCGTGCTTCTCCTCTGCTAGATCTAAGCTTGTTGCCATATCCTTACTGTTTTGCTCAATGCTTGGCAGTAGAGTGTTGATGCTTGGCACGATGAGGTTGGGAGTAATGATTGCTTCCGAACCAAATGCTAAAGAGAAAGGAGTCTCACCGGTTGTTTGTCTTTTGAAGGTGTGATATGCCCATAGACATTCGGGGAGTTCGTCTGGCCATTTTCCCTTCTTGTCGATGATGGATTTCTTGAGGCAGTCGAGGACCGTCTTGTTGGATGCTTCAGCCTGCCCATTTCCTTGAGGATATCTCAGCGTGGACATATGCTGCTTGATGCCATAGTTTTGGAAGAACTTTGCCAAATCTTTGCCCACAAATTGCGGGCCGTTGTTGGTGATGATAGACCGAGGGATGCCAAATCGACAAATGATGTTCCTCTATATGAAGCGCTCTATGTCCGTTTGAGTCGTGGTCGTCATGGGCTCTGTTTCTACCCATTTGGTGAAGTAGTCGGTTGCCACGATCATCATTCTTCTGCCCCCAGTTGTAGGAGGCATAGGTCATACCAGGTCAATTGCCCATTGCATGAACTGCCAATGACTCGTCTGCGGGTTTAGCTCACTGGCAGACAATGTTGGTACCGGCTTGTAGCGTTGGCAACAGTTGCACTTTTGTGCTAACTCTTTAGCATCTTGGTGCATGGTAGGCCAATAGTAGCCTACGTTAAGAGCCTTATGTGCTAAGGATCATCCTTTAGAGTGATTTCCACAAATGTCTTCGTGGATTGAGCTTAGAACCTTCAAGTCATCGGGAGACGCTAGGCAGTAGAGATATGGTCTGATGTAGGATCTTCGGATGAGAATGCCGTTCCATATGTAGTAGCGTGCGGCCTTGATTTGGAGCTTCCTAGACTACAATCTTTTCGGGGGGAGTGTGTCGTTGACAAGGTAGTCTATAATATAACTTTACCAGTTGGGAATTATACTAACCCGTGACATTTCGGTTGCCGGCTTCATCTTTATGCTTAGCTTGTCTAGATATTCCACCGGAATATAGCATTTGAGTTAGTGTACAAGGGCGGAGCCTAGGCCGGCTAGCGTATCTGCGTGGGTGTTGTCTGCCCGCAGAACTTGAGTGAGAGTGTAAGTCTGAAATGCCTCAAGCTGCTTGTGTACCTTATCTAGGTATTGTGCCATCCTCGGATGTTTTGCCGTGTACTCCCCAGTAGCTTGGCTAGTGATTAGCTGGGAATCAGAATGAATTGTGAGCTTCTTCACCGCCAAGTCTTTTGCCATTCAGAGGCCTGCTAGTAGGCCCTCGTATTCTGCTTAAGTGTTGGATGCTTTGAAGCCTAAAGTGATTGCCTGCTCGAGCATTGAACCGTCTCGGGTGACAAGGACCACGCTTACTCCCGAGCCTTTGTAGTTGGATGCACCGTTGACATGCAAATGCCAGAAATCTCTGTTGGATGGAGTATGCATGGCTAAGGTGTGCTCGGTTGCTTCTGGGGGGTTGCTGGGCTGCTCTGTTGTGTCGCCTAGGCTATGTGTGAATTCCGCTATGAAGTTTGCCAAGGCTTGGGCCTTTATAGCCGTGCAGGGTCGGAAAACTAAACTGTATTGGACAAGTTCCAACGCCCACTTCATCACTCGTTGAGAAGAGTCTGGACCATGTAGGATTAATCGTAGAGGATACTGAGTCATGACGATGATTGTATAAGCTTGAAAGTATGGTCCGAGTTTCTGAGCCGCAACAACTAGCACCAAAATTAATTTTTCGATCTTCGAATATTTTGTTTCTGTATCAAGAAGAGTTTTAGAAGTGTAGAATACCGGCAGTTGGGCCCATAATTCTTCTCGTATGAGGGCAGAGCTCATTGCTACTTCGGAGACTGCCAGGTAGATGTATAAATCCTTCTCTGTTTCCGGCTTGGATAGTAAGGGAGGTGATGTGAGATACTTTTTTACGTCTTGGAAGGTTTTTTCGCACTCTTCATCCCATTTGTCTCGTTGTGCCCTCTTGATAGCCTTGAAAAATGGCTTGCATCGATCGGTGGACCGCGAGAGAAAGCGATTAAGGGCTGTTGCTTATTCGGTCAAGCGTTGGATCTCCTTCAAGGTAGTTGGAGACTTCATCTCTAAGATCACTTGGATTTGCTTGGGATGTGCTTCATCTTGTACTTTTTGAGTACCCTAGGAATTGGCCTGAAGATACTCCAAACGTGCATTTGGTGAGGTTGATCTTCATCTTGTAATTTCTGAGGATGTTGAAAGTTGCTGCCAAGTTACAGATGTGGTCTGACCGCTGCTTGCCTTTTACCATGATGTCGTCAAAATAAACCTCTATGGTTACCCCAATTTGCTTTTTAAACATCATGTTTACTAACCTTTGGTAAGTGGCTCTGGTGTTTTTGAGGCCAAAGGGCATGACCTTGTAGCAGTAGGTGCCTTGCTCGATCACGAACGTGGTTTTCTCCTTGTCAGGCTCGTACATGGCTATTTGGTTGTAGCCGGAGTATGCGTCCAAGAAGTTGAGCAGCTGGTTCCCAGAAGTTGAATCTACCAATAGATCGATCCGATGAACATGATAAGGATCTTTTGGGCATGCTTTGTTGAGGTCGGTGTAGTTTACACAAACCCTCAATTTGCCATTCTCTTTCTTCATAACTAGCATGATGTTGGTAAACCATGCTGAGTGTGCTACCTCTTCTATGAATCCGGCCTCCAATAGCTTATCAATTTCCACCTTGATGATCGCTACTCGCTCAAGTGTGAAATGTCTTCTCTTTTGGATCATCGGTTTGGCAACGAGGTCGACGTGTAGCTTATGGCAGGCCACCTCAGGGTCGATGCCGGGCATGTCGGATGGTGACCATGCGAAGACGTCTCGATTTTCTCTAAGGAAAGTCGTGAGTTCTTCCTTCTCGGCTGGGCTTAGACGTGAGCCGATTCTAGCTGTCTTTTCCGGCTACCGAGGATCAAGAATGATGTCTTTGGTGTCCTCTTTGGGTTTCCATCTTATCTCATATGCTTGGGCACCATCTTCTTGATTCGCTTGCTGTAATTGCTATTTGGTAGCCTCTTCGTCCCTTTGGACTTCGATAGCCTCCACGGGGGTAAAGGTCTTTTCTTTAACTCTTTCAACACTTGCACTGTGCATCGTCGGGATGCGGCCTGGTCAGACTTGATCTCTCCGACTCATCATCCCGGGATGTGGAATTAGATTTTTTGATACTTGACGGAAGTGACGGCATCCAACTTGATCAACCAAGGTCTCCTAAGAATCCCATTGTAGGGAGATGGGTCGCTTACGATCGTGAACTTCTGCTTTGAGACAACTGGCGATGTTCTCACGTCAAGTGTGATGTGGCCAATAGCAGTTGAAGTGTGTCCGTTGAATCCGGTGAGTACCTCTGCTCGATGTATGATTGTGCTTTCTAGGCCCATCTTCTGAATGACTGAGAGTTGAAGTAGGTTGACTGCATTTCTGTTGTCAACCATCATTCTGTCGACTATGGCATGGGCTAATTGGACAGATACCACTAATGTATCGTCATATGAGAAATCGATGCCTTCTGCATCCTACTCGGTGAAGCCAATAATGGGTCCAGGTTGGGTGTCAACTGCTTGGACTTGTGAGACTAGTAAAGCCTACTGGATCTTCCTATTCTTAGAGTTGCTGGTGGCCCCCAAGTGCTCGGTCTCGGCGAAGATACCATTGATTCGAATCGTCTTAGTTGGTGGCTCTTCGTTGTCATCTGCGTTCCTTCTTGGCTGCGCAGCTAGCTTGTCCAAGTATCTATCGACCTTGCCTTCTTTCACGAGCTTCTCTAGGTAGTTCTTCCAAGTGTAGTAGTCGTTAGTTGTGAGACCAAGACCTCGGTGGAATGCGCAATACTTGGTGTGGTCCAACTTGGAAGTATCTCATTTTGATTGTTTTGGCACCTTGAACCATGGCTCGTTCTTTGATGTGGCGAAGGATTTGATGGATTAGAATTGAGAACTTAGAATAGTTCTTGGTCATCGGGCATTTTTTGGTGGTGGGTTGGTCCCTACGCTTGGCCTTCTGCCTGCCCTTGCTGGACTGCTTCCCGTCCTCATTCATTTGAGCCATTGCAGACTCTTTAGAGGCTACTCGGGCGCCTTTTCTGCTCGTCGAGCCTCGTCCCAAAGTGCATGCTCATCTGCCAGGGCAAAAGAATCTGCTAGAGTTAAGTCTTCTTTCATGATCATTTCTCTGAACAGTGGGTGGTTTGCTGGGAGTCCATTTTGGAAGGCTGCACTTGATATTGAGTCGTCGCATCTGACGATCTTTACCTTCTCTGCTTTGAACCTCCTTACGTCGTAAAACGACTCATTTGGGTTTTTTTTCATGATCAGCAAGTGGTCGGACTTTTTATTGATCGAGCGGTAAAATGAGTATTCTTTGGTGAAAACCAAGGAAAAATCATCAAAATTCCGGATGGATCGTGGTAGCAAGTTGTGACACCAATCTTGCGCCTAGCCTTGTAGAGTGGCGGCGAATATTTTGCACATAAGGGCATCGTTGTTCCGGTAAAGGACCATCGCCCTTCGGTAATGCTTCAAGTGCCTCTCCGGATCTCCATTTCCTTTGAAAGATGTGAAGTGTGTCATGCTAAACTTGGGTGGCGGCTCTGCCTGGTCGATCTCGTCCGTGAAGGGTGACTTGCTCATGTTGGTTATATCTCGCCGTAGTGCTTCATCTACCACTTCGTTGCGTTGGAAATCATGCAACCATTCGTTGAGGAGTCTCTCTACCTCTTCCTGAATTTTCTTTTGTTGGGGGTAGCAGAGCCCTCGGCTGCCCTCAGTCTTGACTTGTTGGTCTAGGCTGCTCTTCTCCATGCTCTGCTCTTCTATGCAGCGGCTGCGGTGCATGAGGTAGATTCCTAGCAGGTGAGAGATTTCTTCGTAGGCTGCTGGTTGAACTTGATCCAGATTGAGTGACTGCATGTGGAGAATGCTCATTGCAGGCCTAGCCGCGAATGAATGCTTTGCCTAGAAGGCTGCTTATGTTGACTATAGGAGCGTGGCCCCAACCGTGAGTGTATACTCGTCCGTGGGCCTAATTGATAGTGCACGCTCCTCCGCGCGCTAAGACGGGAGTATACGTTATCTCGGGGGCCCAATCGGGAGTGTACGCTGCCCGAACGCTCGGTTCGTGGTTGGTCGAGGGGCTGCTTGCCAGGACGCTGGTGGAGAGGTTCCTCATCTGCCATTTTCTTAATTCGGGACACCTTGTTTGGGGTACGTTGGATCTCGGTGCGTTGCAAGAGCTAATTCACCAAGGTTGTCTGTTATGCAAGGACGCTCGTTAACTCTATGACTTGTCAGGATAAGTGTTGTTCACCATTTGGATTAGAATAACTTGGAAGGAATGTGCCTCCTTAAGCAGTGGAAGGGCGGTAGACTCCGGGCCCGAGATTTGAGTTGGGAAGTGTTAAATCCGTGGAGAAATGTGGTGAAAATGCCCGCGGCTCGATGGTTGGTCCAAATGGTTGGGATATTCTCGGGCCGACTTGGGTTGCTTGGGAAACCGTATGAGCAGGCTGGGTCGCGGGTAGGGATGGGCAAAATATCCATGGGTATGGGTAACCGCGGTTACTTGCCCATTTAAAGTTGATGGTTATGGTTATGGGTAACCGTTTAAACAAATAAACGGTTATGGGTATAACCGTTTATCCATGAAATTTAAATGGGCGGTTATGGGTATTATTCGCGGTTATAACGGGTATCCATCGGTTATGGGTAATATTCATGGTTATAACGGGTATCCATTTACCAATTTAATTTAATATATGTAAAATTAAAAAAAAAATTAAAAACCCTCAGAGTTACAACTCCATCACTCTCTTTCTCCGCCTTTTGACTTCGTCACTCTCTCTCCGTCGCTCTCTCTCTCCGTCCGTCACTCTCTCTCTCCGTCGCTCTCTCTCCGTCGCTTTCTTTCTCCGTCGCTCTCTCCGTCGCTCTCTCTCTCCGTCACTCTCTCTCTCTCCGTCGCTCTCTCTTTGTGCCTCTCTCTCCGTCGCTCTCTCTCTGCGCCTCTCGACTTCGACTCGACCACACCTCGGCGACCTCGCTCAGACAACCTCACCACCCTCCTCGACCTCACCTCAGACAACCTCCTCACCTCAGAATCCGGGACATCAGGTAACTTTTGGAATTAATTTAGGGTTTGAGATTTTGGAAATGTACTTGTGTGTTTGGTTCTCCAGTTTGTATCTTTGTTATGTATTACTGAATTTAGTAGAGTAATTATGTGCTCACATATCTTTATTCAACTCTTATTACTCTACGGGCTTTTAAATTTTGCCTAGGACTATTTGGTATTGTTTTGTTTGAATGAAATGTAGCATATGAACTTTCTTTTTATTATTAATTATTACTTTATTACAGATAACCATATGTCGAGATCATTGATATCATTTGGTTTCTGTTGTTTGGGTGAAGAATGTGAGATTAGTTTAATTCAGTTAAGAAGTCAGGGGTTAGCTTGTACTCTGGAGCCAAGTATTCATCATAGGTGGGGTGGGGATGGAGGAGTTTGTGTGCAGCTACCATATAGGGTAGCTGACTCAAACTGTAGGACCAGCGTGTGGTTGGCCTAACGATACGGGTTGCAGACAATGCATGTGGTTTTGGTTGAGCCAAGAGGTTAATTCCCATTGTTGGTGGAGAAAGAACACACAATAGACAATGAGGATATTCAACTGAAATAAAAATTGCAAAGTTGAAATAGGAAAAAGAATGCACCCAGAATACTATATTTGAGGTTAATCAAAAGGAGCTACTAAGATTGGTGATATCAGAAAGTTGTGTTCTTGCTAATGGTTGAAGAATGATCTGAATCTGCGTATTTTTCTGTGATTCTTTTGCTTATGTACATCTGACTTGTTCCTTTGATGTAAAATAGTTTTAAAATTGCTCTTCCTTAGATTGGTAAGATGGAACCACGTTGGCCTTATGCTGTCTTTTTTTTGTAGTTTTCCCACCTTGCATGGGTCCAAACCGATAGGAAATCTGGCGGTCTTGGTCACTTGAACTATCCATTGATCTCCGATGTCACCAAGTCAATTTCAAAATCGTATGGTGTGCTGATCCCAGATCAGGTATGGTATCTAATGAAAATTGGTTCTGAATTTAATGAATGATCAACTTGTGAAAGACTCAGTGCTGTGAATTCTGGATTATTTGGACGTTTGGTTTCTCTGTGATAGGGAATCGCTTTGAGAGGACTCTTCATAATTGACAAGGAAGGCGTCATTCAACACTCCACCATTAACAATCTTGCCATTGGCCGTAGTGTGGATGAGACTAAGAGAACGCTCCAGGTAAACATATTCAGCAAGTCCAAAATAGAAATGGGATGTTTTCGTTTCCAAGATCTGTTGTATAGCTAAGAATTTGGTCATCATGTTTCTTATTACATTTTATAATCGTTTTTTTAATATTCCGCAGTTTCAAATACAGCAGAGATGACAACGGTTGATGCTGCTAGGGATGACCAATCTCTTGCATCTTGACACTTGGGTGCCTATGGCAATGATAAAATATTTGCAGTGACTAACAACCGAAGAAGTATTACATGTATCAATGGCACGGCGATTAATTTACCCGAAGCCTGTGATCACTGTTTTTCCAGAGATGTCATAAATGCCTGTATCTTCACCTGCATAGCACCCCGTGGACAAAATCCTATTTGGAATTGGATTACTTGATTGAGGTTTTGAGCTATGTTGACACTTAATTTAGGAGGATGAGGGGAGCTGTGGATGATTTTTAGGTATGTTGTATGATTAAATCATGTGTAATGTTGGACAAAGCAGTTTATAATCTTAGTTTAGTCAAAATGATCAATTTGATCCCCATCTTTGGATGCCTTTTCAGTTAGGTGTTGGATCAATATTAGAAAATATGAAAAATAGCAATATAATTCCAATGATAATAATCATAAAGAAAATCACAATATCAATAGTATACAAAATTCATAAACTAGAGATAAAGTTAGAAAAACTGACAAACTTGGAGATTGAGGCTTGCATAAATGCAATGTCCTAAAGATAGAATTTCACCCCTACTCTTGTGCTTGTAGTTCGATAGGCATCCATCTCCCAGGATTCAACAATCTATAATCCGAAGTCAAAGCACTTCAATCTTCGGACTCTGACGAACTTTATATATTCTGTACTCTCAAGACACGACTCGGAATTTGAAACACGAAACATTTGAGAAACAAAGTGGGGAAACCTTATTTCTCAAGAGTAAAAATTAACTCTAATTTTTCTATATTTAATACCAATGGTTTCATGGGTTTATATAGAATTCAACTTCTACTTATTAAAGAGATGTAACTTTTCATCTATAAGTATACATCACTTATCAAGGGAATATCACCTAAACAACATAACCTTTCTAAGAAATTGGTTAACACAATTTTTCATTCAATTATTAAAATTATATATTACAATATTTAATATTATAATATATAATTTCTAACAATCCCCCACATGAATGAAAAATTAGGAAGAATTTGAGAGTACAGGCGGACAAGAGATGCATCAGGAGAGGTGTCTTTTGGACTTGAACCTACCCTAGTGAATACTTATCGGGTTTACTTGGTGACGCAGTGGATGTAGAAGATCTTGAACTGTTCACAGCAGCAGTAAACCGAGACAATAAGCAACACACATCACTAATCCTAATATATTACGGTTCATACGGTTGTGTTCATTTTGGTCCTGAACAAATCCCAGATTCATGAGAGCTTTAGAGAATTTAGCCATCTCATTCTCATAGAAGTGACCCATTTCTACTCTCACATAGGTGACCACTGATTAAGAATAATCTGCTCTATTCCTCTTATTTATAAGATATCACTGTCATTAAGTATAAATATACACCCTAATACTTCTGCAGACAACACACTTCTTCCATCATAGGAATGAGGTATATAGTGTGTTAACTTCTTTGAATCATGCCCAACCAGTTTGCCTATTGAACTTAGACCATGGGATCTCCAATCAACTAAGTTAGGTTTCCGCCCGGCTGATTCATTAGTTATGTTGGCTTTAGCCTCATTCCCCTCGATGATCAACTTACTCTCTAGTCTAACCTTGAATAATTGGATCCACTACTAGGTTGACTTAATGGTGTACACAATCCATCTTATGAAGACATTGCATTTATGCAAGCCTCAATCTCCAAGTTTGTCAGTTTTTCTAACTTTATCTCTAGTTTATGAATTTTGTATACTATTGATATTGTGATTTTCTTTATGATTATTATCATTGGAATTATATTGCTTTTTTTCATATTTTCTAATATTGATCCAACAATCTAAAGATAGAATTTCGCCCATACTCTTGTGCTTGTAGTTCGATAGGCATCCATCTCCCAGGATTCAACAATCTATAATCCGAAGTCAAAGCACTTCAATCTTCCGACTCTGGCGAACTTTATATATTCTGTACTCTCAAGACACGACTCGGAATTTGACACACGAAACATTTGAGAAACAAAGTGGGGAACCCTATTTCTCAAGAGTAAAAATTAACTCTAATTTTTCTATATTTAATACCAATGGTTTCATGGGTTTATATAGAATTCAACTTCTACTTATTAAAGAGATGTAACTTTTCATCTATAAGTATACATCACTTATCAAGGGAATATCACCTAAACAACATAACATTTCTAAGAAATTGGTTAACACAATTTTTCATTCAATTATTAAAATTATATATTACAATATTTCATATTATAATATATAATTTCTAACATTAGGTCCGTGTAATTATAACCGTCTCTATCATGTATGCGTAGATTTTTGTTTACAACTGATGACAAATTAAAGAATTCGTCGGTTAATTTGAAATATCCGAATCAAGTCTCTGTATATATGTTTTGTTTCCCATCAGGTCTGTCATTAAATTTTAACTGATCGATGAACTCTTAAGTTTCTAGTGTAGAATTTCAAGATTTCCTTGATGGCATATTTCAAGAATTTCAAGATTTCTTTGATTTTCAGTACCCTGCAGCATCAACCGTCTGTACCCTGCAGTCCCTCAGCAAAGAGTACTTCTCCGCAATATAGAACCAAGATGGAGACTCAAAGCGAGAACCAAGCTATTGAACCAATTAATCTTGATCAAGAATTGGACCTAAGTGAATGAAGCTTTGATGACATTGGTAGGAAGAGAAAAAGAACCTCAGTTGTTTGGCAGCATTTTGAGGAAAAAAGTTTTTGTGGGGAGGTGAAAGCTGTCTGTAACCATTGTAAAGCTAGGCTAGCATCGGGCTCCACTGTTGGTACTTCATCTTTACTTTCACATGTTAGAACATGTCCAGTATTGAAGACAAAGAAAAAGAGTCCAGTTATAACCGGTGATGGGTCTGTTAAACATGGTGCATATAGTTTTGATGAAGGTAATGCTAGGAAAGAGCTAGCTTATATGATTATCTTACATGAGTATCCTTTATCTATGGTGGACCACTTGGGTTTTAAGAGGTTTTGCAATTCATTGCAACCCTTATTTAAGGTTATTTCTAGAAGTACTATCAAAAGGGATATTATGAAAGTATTTGAATGTGAAAAGAGAGAGACCATGAAGTTGTTGCAAATGAACAAGAGTAAAATTGCAATCACGACTGACATGTGGACTTCAAGTAATCAGAAGAGAGGGTTTATGGCTATCACTTCTCATTTTATCGATGCTTCGTGGACGCTTCAAAGTCGAATTCTAAGGTAATTTATCGAACTAATACCATATCTTTGTAATTTAAAGAAGTGTTCGGATTGGTTGTTTTGTTCTGTTGGCTGTGGAGTTCTTCACTTTCTTGCGTTAGCTTTCATGCTTTTGACTAAGTTTGGAAACTTTTTGTTTCCTTTTTACATAATCTGGAATATGTCTTGTTTACTGATGGAAGAGATCTTGCTTCTGTGTATTAAATTTTAGTGTTGGATTTATTGCCTAGCACATCATGTTACTCTGAGTTATGATAATTAAGTGGTGTTTTATATCAGGTTTGCATATGTTCCATGCCCACATAATGCCGAGACACCTTCTGCTATAATGATAGATTGCTTATCAGAGTGGAATACTGATGGTAAGTTGTCTGCTCTCACAGTAGATAATTGCTCTACAAATGATGCCATGATTGAGGATATAGTGACATATTGCAAGCTTTCACTTGTGTTAAACGGAGAATTATTTCATATGCGTTGTTGTGCTCACATACTTAATTTGATAGTTAAGGATGGATTGGATGTGATTAGGGATAGTATTGAGACTATTCGGAATAGTGTTGCATATTGGTCTGGGACAGCAAAAAGAGAGGAAAAATTTGTTGAGATAGCTCAACAAATGAAAATTAAGTTCTCTAGGAAGTTAGTCCTTGATTGTAAAACTAGGTGGAACTCGACGTATGTGATGCTTACCACTGCATTGGTATATAAAGATGTATTTCCTCGTTTAAAGCAGCGTGAGCCTTCATATAAAAATGTTCCAAGTGAAGAAGATTGGGCGAAGACTAACATGATGGCTGAAAAGTTGGAGATCTTTCACCAAGTGACTGAGTTATTTTCTGGGATCAAATATCCCACATCAAATCTTTATTTTCCAAATGTGTGTCAGATTAGGATTGCAATCTGTAAGTGGCTTGAGTCTGACCATGTTGAAGTTAAGTTAATGGCAACAAAGATGTCAATCAAGTTTGAAAAGTATTGGCATAAAATTCATGGTGCTATGGCAATTGCAACTATTCTGGATCCAAGGTTCAAGATGAAATTGATCGAGTATTATTTTTCTCTTATTTATAAAGAGAATGCTCCATCAGAAATTGAGAAAGTCTTTGACTTGGCTGTTAAGTTGGTCAAAGAGTATGAATTGAAGCATAGACCTGGGCATCGGTCTTCTGAATCTTCTTCTTCGACTGATTTTCCATCACAGTCATTTGATTTCAGAGTTGGTGATCCTTTAACATCTTATGACCAGTTTGTTATGGATTCTACCATCGGTAATGAACAATCTGACTTAGACCTATATTTGGGGGAGAAAGTCTTGCCTAGGACTCAAGATTTTGATATATTGTCGTGGTGGAAGACAAATGGGATTAAATATCCTATTTTGCATCAGATAGCTCGAGATATTTTGGCTATTCCTGTATCTACAGTATCTTCAGAGTCTTCATTTAGTACTGGTGGTAGGATTATTAGTCCACACCGTAGCCGACTTCATTCAAGCACAGTGGAAGCACTCATGTGTTCTCGAGACTGGTTGTGGGGTCAGATGCGAGGTACTTACTATAAAATTTCATATAAATTATGTATATGTTCAAAATTTTACTATTTTAGCCTAATTTTAATTTTTACTATTGAACCAGATTCAAACTTTACTCGTGTTAAAGATTCTTCATTCGGTGATGATACTGATGTGAATGTGGTAAAAACTAATCTTTATTTTTATTTTTTACTTTGGAATTATTGGTGATACTCATTCAATTTATGCATACTAATTCAATTATACATTTCTTTTGTAGGCCTCTTTTGGTGACAACGAGTCGATGATACTTTGTGATTGAACGTGTTCGAAACACAGATTTCAATTAGATGAAATTATATGAAATAATAGAGGGTTAACTCAGTTTTGTGATGAATTAGATGAAATTTGGTTGGTTTCGTATGGTTGTTTTTTATTATCAGAAACACAGATTTATGAGCTGTTGCTAAAGGGTCTGTTGCTTTAAAAATCATTCGGGAATTCATAAATAAAAAAGCTTTACTTTTACTCTTCCTTTAGGCTCAATTTTCTCAGGTTCATGAACTTCCATAATTTATTGGTTGCTATACAGAATAAAAAAAATTGATTGGTTGCTATACATAAAAATATCGTTCGTAAACTATTATTTCAATTATTGGAATTATACGAGGACTTAAATGATTAAAATAGGGAAATGTATGATAAAATGTACTTATAACGGTGTTTAATTGTCAGAAAATAAAAATTATGACAAATTTTTCTTTTGTAATTTTCAAATTGTTAAAAAAATAATGTAGACGGGAGAAAAAAAAGGGTAAATGGGTAAAAAAAGGATAAACGGGCGAACAAATGGGTAAACGGGTAAATGGTTATGGTTATGGTTAAATGGGTAAATGGTTATGGGTAAATGGGTACACGGTTATGGGTATGGATAACCGTTTATAAACGGTTATGGTTATGGGTATAACCATTTATGTAATTACCCAACGGGTAAACGGTTATGCGGGTATGAACATAAACGGTTATGGGTAAAATAACCGCGGTTACCCGCCCGCATAACCATTGCCCATCCCTAGCCGCGGGAGTGGGTTGCTCGGTATGTGATGGACGCGGGTGCGAGGCTTGGGCTCAGCTTGACAATGTGTTAGGCTCACGTTGGGTGTGGAGTGACATGGCTTGGGCTGTGGCCTTGGTGCTGTGAGCCTTGGATGGCACGGCTTGGGCGGTGGTGGTGACACCATGGACCTCGCCGCAGGTGGCTACCGTGGTGGCCATCGTGGTGGCCATCGTGGTGGTTCCCGTGGTGGATCACCGCTGTCCTATCTCTTGAATATTGGAATTTTCACTTGTTGAATTTTCTAAATTTCTAGCCATTGTACTTCTCTTTTACATTTTATCAAAGATTTTTCACAAATAAAAAATTCTAATAATAAAAATGTACGAAAAATCTACAAATGGACAAGAAAATAGAAAAACCTTAGATGCGAGAGTCTTCTACAAGTATGACACTCAACTCTTAATGAAAGCACCAATTTGTGGATGCAAATTTCTTCCTCCTTGTTCTTGGACAAAATTGCACCTACAAAACAAATAACACCTTAGGTCAAGGCAAAAAACTCTCAATGAAAGCACCAATTTGTGGATGCAAATTTCTTCTTCCTTGTTCTTGGACAAAACTGCACCTACAAAACAAATAACACCTTAGGTCAAGGCCAAAAGCCTTACTGCGTCCACGATGTATGGGGTGGGGGGCTTTGGCCGAAGAACCTCTGATGCCAAAGTTAGAATTTTGAGGGAAAATTGTTTGGAGAATTTTTTGAGTGTTTAGCAAGAGTGAAAACTTAGCTTTTTAGAGAAAATGAGGTAGAATATATAAGGCATGGCCAGTCCCTTTGGGAGAGAAGGTGACCGGCCTCTTGTGTGTTTTTTGGGTGCAATTGGTAGTTTAATTGGCCATTAATAGATTAATTAGGTAATAAATCCATTAATTAGCCAATTAACAAAATTTAAAAGGAATATTTTGGGGTTACCTTGTGGAGAAGATGGATGAAATAGATTTTGAATAAATACCTATTTTGGGCACTTTTGACTTGATTGTGGATGTTTGCCCACTGCTCGCGCGTAAGAATTCCGGTGTTTCTCAAGGATAATTTTGTTCTTTTTGCCCAAAAATCCATGTGTCACATCTTGATTATTTTTTGGCTCCACAAACTTTTCTTTGGATCAAATACTTTTATTAGAAGGTATATTTGTGATGTAATCAATCAACTTTAAGCATGCATTGATACATCATTTTACCTGTATTATCTTCTTTTTATTTATTTTTATTTTTATTTAAACTTGATATAGTGTCATTGGAGGCATGATCTCGCATTTGGCCTTTATTCTGTGCCGTCCAATACTACTAAGAAGGATGAAGCTCACGATTTACCAATTGCTAGTGCAAATGCTATCAGTGGGGTTAAACTGGTGATTGACAAAAGGGATTGATGTCCATACACCTATTTTTACTTCTCATACACCCTTAATTAATTTCTGTCATTTGATATTCTTTAATACATTCAATCAAATGGTCGAAAATTAAGAGAATGTGTGAGAAGTAAGAAGGGGTGTGTGGATAGCACAACTCTTGACAAAAAATAGCAACCACTAGACATCGCAAATGCAATTGAAGACGGTATATAATGCTGATCAAGTACTTTGTATGTGTGGTTTGAATTCTATCGGATGTTTTCAAAGCACAGGCTAATACGGGCCAGAGATAATAAGAGGGTGCGGGAGTGGTCTAAGCCTCACAATAAGCTAGCAATAATATGGTTAAATTTACCTTTGACGATAATCGAACCTAAGACATTTCACTTACAAATAAAGATTAATATTACTAGATCGTTGTACTAAGCGGCAAAGACAATATATATGAAGAATCAAAGAATGCCTCTTTATTATATTCCCTTTTAATTTTAATTATGATAAGAATTTCATAAGAACGGTGTCGACAAGCCACAACATAGAATATATACCATCAGTCTATTCATAGCCACTATAGAGCTAGCTTGCACAATGTTCTCCTCTTCTTCTTCTTTTGGCACTTTTTTTAGCATTTTATTAGATCTGGAAAGATGCCATTAAATACTCTAGACTATTTACGAATAGCATTTCTTCTACAGGTGAACCACTTACATATACAAGTGAATTTTTTATACTTTTTTATACGTAGAGAGCAATGTCATCCATAATTATAAAAATTACGGTTTGTACGCGGTACTCTTTAAAAGAGCATTAGTGTATCAACTTGATAGGCTTAATAAATTTTTTTCTATGGGGTTCCATTCAATCCAAGTTAAAAATTCCTTTGGTTAAATGGAGTCAGGTGTGTTTACCTAAAAGTGCACGCAGTTTAGGGTTGAAGAATATGAGGGCTATGAACTCTGCTCTTCTGGCAAAAAATGCTGGGCCAATGTTACAAAATGATGATGCACTTTGGACTCATGTTTTTGGTAACAAGTATCATGCTAGAGGGAATAATTATTTATTTAAACATGCTAATTGGTAGGGGGCTTCTAGTACTTAGAGTGGCTTTATTGATGGAGCTGCGTTATTGAAAAAGGGTCTTGCTTGCCGTATTGGCTCCAGTGAAAACACTGCTTTTTGGACGGATTCTTGGTCCAAATGGGGTATTCTCCAGCATCATGCTTTATTGCCACTATCACAAGAGATGATTAATATTTCAGTGGCTGACTTTTCTTCAAATGGGGGATGGAATATTGACCAACTTCTATAGTGGTTTCCAAAAGAAATTGTGGATCAAATTGTCAACACTCCTATTAATATTATGGAGGGTGCTCACGACAAATGTATTTGGAATGAGACTAGTGGTGGAAACTTCACTGTTAAGTCCGCTTAAAATCTTGCTATTCAAGTGTCTGAATGTCTGGATTGGAGGTGCAAGTCTATCTGGCAATGGCATGTACGTCCTAAAGTGAAATATTTCTTGTGGCTCCTATTATTGGATATACTTCTCACTAATAGTTAACAATTCAAGCGGGGGCTAGTTGCTGATTCCTCGTGCTACAAATGTATAGGCGTCTATGAGTCTATTAAGCATGTATGTAGACATTGTCCTATTGTTGTTCAGGTATGGCAAAGTCTCAATGTTCCAATTTATTTTTTCAGCTCTAGGGATATCTTGGAATGGTTGCATAATAATTTTTCTTCGAAGGCTCTCTTCCTTGACCATTTTGATTGGCATCTTGTGTTTTGTGTCACCTACTGGTTCATTTGGCACTGGCAAAATAAGAGCATTTTTGAAAGTGATTTTGTCTACCCCAGTGATCCCAAAATCATTATTCTCACTTGTTGTCGTGTATGACTGCAAGCAAATATTATTACTTCTCATAAGGCACCCAGAGCCCTTGTTTTTTATCGTTGGGAATCGGTTCCAGAAGGGTCGTTTAAACTCAACGTGGATGGTTGTAGAAAAGACTCTCTTAATTTTATTGGAACATGAAGTGTTTTTAGGAACTCTTTTTGAGCTTGGGATGCTGGTTTTGTGTTAATCTTGGGCGTTGGGAGATTCTCAACACTAAAATATGGGGATTTTTTTTGGGATTACAACTTGCTTGGAATAAAGGGGTTCGACGTCTTTTGATGGAGTCTGATTCTGCAATTGTAGCCAAACTGATATCACATGGTGCCACTAATAATCATCCTATTGGTGAATTGATTAAAGCTTGCCGTTCAATGTTAATGCATGACTGGGAATGTACTATTCATCATATCTATCGTAAAATGAATTTTGTTGCTAATGAGTTAGCCAACCTGAGCCTCTCTCATCCCTTGGGTACGGTCTATTTTGAGCAAGCTCCATCTTCTTATAAGCAGTTATTATTGTCTGATATTTTTGAGGTCTCTCAACCTCATGACATTATTTTGTAGTTTCTCTTTTGTTAGGCTTTTAACTCCCCTGCTTAACCAAAACAAAGAAAAAGAGCATTATTACTTTTTAATTGAATGATGTTATTGTAATGTAATCATGTTCACGTATAACATCCTATTTTAATAGTGTGATATACCGTCTACAATGTGCTTTTTAATTGAATGATGTTATTGTAATGTAATCATGTTCACGTATAACATCCTATTTTAATAGTGTGATATAACGTCTACAATGTGAAAACCAACTTCGTTATAGTAATAACAGTGAAATTATTTTCTCAAAAAATAAAAAAAGTGAACTTATAGCCTTTATTATGTAACTTTGGATTATAAATTTTGACGATTATAGTGTAATCTTACATTTCTTGTAATTTAGAGAGTGAATGTTAACATCATATGTTGTAATAGAATTAACCGTGAATGTTGAAGAAAGTTGAGATTCCACCATAATTGGCAACATGAGGAGTAACCAAATACTTATAAGCCCAAAATCAATCTCCCATTAATTTGAGATTTAGTCTCAACAAAAGTATGAAGCCTAAATGTGAATAACAATAATAAGTGATTCCATGACGTCCACTAGTAGTAGCTTACTCCTATACTATATATAGCGTTCATAGTGTAATGTAATGTTAAATAATAAATTTTGATGATTATAATATAATTTGATTAATTCCCAAAGGGTATCATAGAATTTTCAAAATTGGTATTGGAATGCTGTTTAGGATCAGAGTCTAGCTTCTCAACACCTTTATATGTGATGGTACTAAAGTATCAACTAAGAATTGATGCACATGCATGCAAAAATATAAATTTGATTCAGGACGCTTGTCATATGTCACTTCTTTTACAAATTCGTTTGTACACATTGCTAGTTGTAGTGGTAGGTGACTCTTTTCATATATCTGATGAGGATGACATTTTTGTTCTTCCGTAGAAATTGCCCCGCTTTCAACGGGCGGGTAGCAAACAATAACAACAACAACAAAGTCTTTTCCTACTAAGTGGGGTCGGCTATATGAATTCTAGAATGCCATTGCGCTCGGTTTTGTGTCATGTCCTCTGTTAGATCCAAGTACTCTAAGTCTTTTCTTAGAGTCTATTCCAAAGTTTTCCTAGGTCTTCCTGTACCCCTTCGGCCCTGGACCTTTGTCCCGTAGTCGCATCTTCTAAACGGAGCGTCAGTAGGCCTTCTTTGCACATGTCCAAACCACCGTAACCGATTTTCTCTCATCTTTCCTTCAATTTCGGTTATTCCTACTTTACCTCGGATATCCTCATCTCCGCTACACCCATTTTATGTAAGTGTTGATGCTTCACCGCCCAACATTCCGTGCCATATAGCATCGCCGGCCTTATTGTCGTCCTATAAAAGTTTACATTGAGCTTCAGTGGCATACGATGATCACACAACACGCCGGATGCACTCTTCCACTTCATCCATCCAGTTTGTATTCTATGGTTGAGGTCTCCATCTAATTCTCCGTTCTTTTGCAAGATAGATCCTAGGTAGCGAAAGCGGTTGCTCTTTGGTACTTCCTGATCTTTGATCCTCACCCCTAACTCGTTTGGGCCTCCATTTGCACTGAACTTGCACTCCATATATTCTGTCTTTGATCGGCTTAGATGAAGACCTTTAGATTCCAACACTTCTCTCCAAAGGTTAAGCTTCGCATTTACCTTTTCCTGAGTTTCATCTATTAACACTATATCGTCTGCGAAAAGCATACACCAAGGAATATCATCTTGAATATGTCCCGTTAACTCATCCATTACCAATGCAAAAATGTAAGGACTTAAGGATGAGCCTTGATGTAACCCTACAGTTATGGGGAAGCTTTTGGTTTGTCCTTTATAAGTTCTTACGGTAGTCTTTGCTCCATCATACATATCCTTTATAGCTTGGATATATGTTACTCGTACAAGAAAATAGCTATACAAGAAAATTATCATCTAATACAATTTGGAGTAACATTGCTACTAAAAGTAGGATTGGTAGAGGACTCTTCAGTGCTAGTACTACTGCTAACCCAAACTTAAAAATGGTGCGTGGGGTTTTCGTGGGTGAAAGGTTTGGTTTTTTTATTTTATTTTTATTTTTAGTTTGAGTAATATTAGGGAGACTAAAATTTCTAGATAAAATTTTGTAAACTAAATGATATGAAAGTTGATGATTGGATTATTACTTTAGTGTTGCTAAACGTGCTCATTTTCTATTGATGATACATCATTTGTTTGCAAGTTTTGTCTACGTATTTAGTCTCATTAGCATTACTCTTTAGTTTTACTACTAAAGTGTTTATAAGGAGGGTACTGCTGAGGTTTTCTGTAAAAGGGTGATTTGTATAAATTGATGCTCGTGCATGTTAGTTCTTTCTATTTTTTATTACAATCGATATTACAACTGTAAGTTACCTTAGGAGAATGAGAAGGATTTAAACCTAAGACAAAGAGAATTAAAGAGAAAAGCCGTATATATCCACCCGGGCAATCCATATATTTATATTTATACATTAGAGCAATTCCACCGTTGCAAAGCCCCCCCGGGCTATTCACTATTTAATCCACCCAGTGAACAGTAAGTGCCCTTAATGAACAGTAACTGCTGTTTGCATCTCCATCCCTACACTAAATAGCCTTGGCAATATGCGATAAAATATTAGTATTTTTTTATTTATAATTAATATTATATTATTTAATTTGTATAAATTAATATTATATTATTAATTTATCTTTTCCTTTTAGAAATCTCTTCTCGAAACTTCTACCATTTTTTTTTCTTCTTCCTTCCCACTCTCTCACTCCTCTCTCCCTCATTGTCTTCCCTTTTTTCTCCAGCCGACTGTCTCCCTCCCCGCTCTCTTTTTCTCCGTCATTTCTCCCTGTTTTCTTCCTCAAAGGAGGAAGCTGCGGATTTTGCACCTGATTTGGATCGAAAGACCACCAGGTTTTTCTTCTTGTTCCTCAAAGCACAGAGAGAGCAGCACCGAACCCACCCGTCTCCTGCCATGTCTAAGCCCGCTGACGTATCCTTCTTCCTCCTCCTCCTAGTCCTCTGTGGCTAGGCCCACGGAGGCCGCTTGCTCTTTTCTGACTTTAACCAATCAATGTCATCCGATCTGATCTCTGATTGAGTCCACCACCACCACCGGTTCCACAGCTTCGTGCCCTACCTCACTCTAAAAAACGCTCTCTCGGCGGATGACTCTACCTACGAGCAAACCTACGGGTTCCTGCCTTGCACCACCACCGTGATCGGGAACCTCTCCTTGCCAAATATTTCGGTGTTCTCCCTCGAAGGTTCCGGTGACTCATGTTTTAAATAGTAGAAGAGACCCATGTCTGTTGTCCCACGAAGGTATCGCAATACATCTTTGACACACTTCCAATGACGGATTGTTGGAGCAGAGCTATACCTGGCTAACAAGTTGACTGAAAAAGCTATATCTGGTCTAGTACATTGTGCTAAATACAACAAAGCACCTACTGCACTCAGATATGGTACTTCTGGACCAATGACCATTTCATCCTCTTCTTTTGGACGAAATGGATCTTTCTTAATGTCCAGAGAACAAACGACCATTGGTGTGCTGAGTGGTGGACCAAAATTCCACTAGCACAATGCTCGATCTGCAGGCCGAGACAATATTTTGTTTTCCCAAGGTCTTTCATTTCAAATTCGCTTTTCAGATATTCATCAGTTTTATGGAGCTCTTCAGGAGTCCCAACTAGGTTCATATCATCAACATATACTGCCACTATAGCAAATCCAGAGTTGGATTTCTTAATGAACACACAAGGGCAAATGACATTGTTGATATACCCTTCTTTGATCAAATACTCACTGAGACGATTATACCACATTCATCCATATTATTTCAGTCCATACAATGATCGCCTTAATTTGATCGAGAGCATACCTCGTGGTTTGTTACTTGTTTCAGGCAACTTAAGTCCTTCTGGGACTTTCATGTATATGTCAGTATCTAATTCTCCATATAGATACGCAGTGATGACATCCATAAGTCGCATGTTAAGCTTTTCTGAAACCACTAAACTTATTAAGTAACGGAACGTAATTGCGTCCATTACAGGAGAGTATGTCTCCTCATAATCAATTCCAGGTCTTTGTGAAAAACCTTTTGCAACGAGTCGTGCTTTGTACCTAGCAATCTCGTTTTTCTCATTGCGTTTCCTTGTGAATACCCATTTGTAACCCACGGGGTTTACATCAGGCGGGGTTTGGACTACTAGTCCAAAAACACTTCGCCTTTCCAAGGAATTTAATTCTGCCTGGATTGCATCTTTCCACTTAGGCCAATCTTGTCTCTGTTTGCACTCATCAACAAAGCGGGGCTCAATATCATCACTTAATATGATTTTAGTGGCTACTGCGAATGCAAACATATCGTCAATGATTATTTCATTCTGATCCCACAATTCATTAGTACATGCATAATTTATGGAGATTTCTTTGCTTTCATTTACTACTGTCTCTTCAGGGACATGTGTCTCATCAAGGACATTCTCTTCTTCTGGAAGTTCGGAATCATGAATTGTGGATTTGTCATTCATTCTCTCTTCCTGAATGATTTCATTTGGATTCAGCTGTGCCCTTGTCTTTCTCTTTCGAGGGGCTGAATCTTTTGAACTTGGTGTTCTACCACGCTCCAGGCGTGCACCAGATGAATCATTCGCTGCCACTTTATTTTGTCCAACAGAGACATCAATTCTGGCAGGTGCATTTGCAGCTGGTATATGCGATTTTGTCACTTTCATAGCATCATTAAATGCATCTGGCGTTTGATTGGCAATGCTTTGAAGATGAACGATCATTTTTACTTCATTTTCACATTGAATGCTTCGAGGATCAAAATGAGACAAGGTGGGAACAACCCATGTCAGCTCTTTCCGTTCTTCTGGAACGGTCTTTTCTCCCCCTAACGATGGGAAAATTGTCTCATCAAAATGACAATCAGCAAAACGAGCTGTAAACATATCACCTGTCAAGGGTTCCAAATATCTAATGATAGATGGTGAATCAAAACCTACATAAATTCCCAGTCTACGCTGAGGTCCAATTTTAGTGCGTTGCGGGGGTGCAATAGGCATATAAACAGCACAACCAAAAACTCGTAAATATGAAATGTTTGGCTGATGTCCAAACACGAGTTGTATTGATGAGTATTTGTGGTTGGCTATAGGTCTCAATCGAACCAATGATGCAACATGTAGGATGGCATGTCCCCATGCAGAAACATGCAATTTGGTTTTCATAAGCAGAGTGCGGGCTATTATCTGAAGCCGCTTGATCAATGCTTCTGCTAAACCATTTTGAGTATGGACATGAGGAACAGGATGTTCAACATCAATGCCCAATGTCATGCAGTAATCATCAAAAGTTTGAGACGTAAATTCACCAGCGTTATCAAGTCGAATTGACTTAATGGGATAATCTGGGAACTGTGCTCGTAACTTAGTTATCTGAGCAAGAAGTCTCGCAAAAGCTACATTCCGAGTAGATAAGAGACAAACATGTGACCATCTGGTGAATGCATTAACCAAAACCATAAAATATCGAAATGGTCCACAAGATGGTTGAATAGGTCCACAAATATCCCCTTGAATTCTTTGCAGAAATGATGGGGATTCATCATCAACCTTTAGTTGTGATGGTCTAATTACCAACTTCCCTTGAGAACAAGCCTTGCAAGGGTTATCATTTGAGATAGCAATGTCTCTACTCAATAATGGATGTCCATTAGAGTTGGTAATGATCCTACGCATCATGGTGGATCCTAGATGACCCAGACGGTCATGCCAAAGCATGTAAACCTTTGAATCAATGAACTTCTGGTTCATGATAGTATGCGATTCAATTGTTCTTATGTATGTATAATATAATCCACTCGAAAAACCACGCAACTTCTCCAATATACGCTTTTGGGTATCATTGGAGGTAATGCATAGATACTTCACATTTTCTGCACTTTTCGTTTCAATGTGGTATCCATTTAGACGTATGTCTTTGAAACTCAACAAATTTCGAGTAGATTGAGTAGCATACAATGCATTTTGTATGGACAATATTGTTCCATTTGGTAACACAATCTGGGCTTTCCTTGAGCCTTCAATTACATCTGAAGGTCCTGATATTGTTGTTACCCCTACTCTTGTAAGCATTAAGCTTGAGAAATACTTTCGATCACGAAGTATTGTATGTGTGGTTGCACTGTCTGCAAGACAAATATCTCCGCCATTTCTCATGTTCTGAGAATAACCACAGTTTTTATCCATGCTTTCTGAGTAAATGGAATCACAGTTAACAAATAATTTATAACAGGAAATTTACATGCCACTTTTATTGAATATGAAAAACTAGTTTTAGACAACAAGTTCAGCATAATAAAAGTACATCAAACATAAACGATTTAGTCGGACCGGTATACTTCATCCCCCTTTCCATAATGAAGTTTGAAACATCTAGGTGAGTTGTGTCCAATTGCCCTGATAAATCAAACACTGGATCAGGTATATCCATTTGTTTAGCCTGGTCGAGAAAATTGGTCTCGACACCCTTCTCTTTGAGGGAGGCTTGATACAGCTCCACCAAATGTTTTGGGGTACGACAAGTGCGCGCCCAATGCCCATTACCACCACATCTATGGCAGGCTTCTTCAGAGTTCCTGGGAGCATTGCTCATGTGAGCTTTGCCTTTATGGCGATTCACATTTTTGAAGCTCGGGCCAGAATTATGCCTCAGAACCTGGTTGTGAAACTGAACACCATGGTTTTTGCCTTTCCTGTTCCATCGACCTCGTTTGTGGCCACATCCTCGTTTATGATAATCGCCACCAGATGATGTGGCGTTCACTTCGAGGGAAACAACATTCACTTCTGGGAATGGTGCAGATCCAGTAGGTCGGGAATGATGGTTTCTCATTAGGAGCTCATCGTTCTGTTCAGCTACCAAGAGCACAAATATCAGCTGGTTGTACTCAGTGTAGCCTCGCGCTCTATACTGCTGCTGCATGAGCACGTTATTGGCATGAAATGTGCTGTAAGTCTTTTCCAGCAACATTTCCTCAGTAATGGTATCCCCACAGAGCTTCATCTGAGAGGTAATCCTGAACAACGTAGAATTGTACTCTGCCACTGATTTGAAATCCTGGATCCTTAAATGAGACCACTCATAGCGGGCTCTGGGAAGAATCACCGTTGTCTGGTGATTGTATCTGCTTCTCAAGGCATTCCAAAGAGCTAACAGATCTTCAACCGTTAAGTACTCGTTTGTTAGTGCCTCATCAAGATGGCGGCGAATAAAGATCATGGCCTTCGCCCGATCTTGAGAGGATGAGCTGCTCTCCTCCCTGATGATATCTCCAAGATTCCTTGCCTCCAGATGGATCTTGGTATCCAGTAGCCAGGTAAGATAATTCTTCTCTGTAATGTCCAGGGCAGCATATTCAAGCTTCGCCAAGTTCGCCATTTTCTTTTCTGAAAGAAAATGAGATGTGTAAGAACTTGCAATAATATGTATTCCTGGAGGAATATAATGTTAGAATTTCTGGTTCTTACAAATTTTTCATTTTGATCTTCAGGGCAAAATGATAAGCACTCGAAACTTCTGGCTCGAGATTTTCAGGGTGAATGAGAAAGGCGATTGTATCGCACAATTCTCATTGAAATAATGTAACATAGAATGGGCAATTATTCCGCACCACTCAAGTAGCAAGAAAATTTAATTACACAGAGCAGTGTGGGCAATTATACCGCGCCACCTAAAAATTGCAATGAAATTAAATAGCAGGTAAATTTAAATTTGCAGAGCAAGGTGGGCGATTATACCGCTCCACCTGAAATTTGCAGTAAAAATAGATCTGCAGTCCAAGATAGGCGATGATACCGCACCATCTTGGATCACAGTAAGATGAAATTTGTAGTTCAAGATGGGCGATTGTACCGCACCATCTTGGATTGCAGTAAAATCAACATAAATAAATACTGGGTTAGTAATCAATATCCAAACCAAACAAGTAATCAAAGATGTATGTAACCGCTAGTTGGAGAATTACGAGCAAGCATGGAGCAAACAGTTCGTCGCGAGGGTATACCGCGGAGTTGAGGCAGAGGAAGAAGATGAACAGGAAAAACCTTAGAGGAAACTTTTTTTTTTCGTTCGGCGGAGAGAAATGAGAGAATGATTTCTTTTGGTGAATGTAAATGAGACATGGTTATATTTAGAGACTCGTGCTGATAATGTGTTATAAAACTGTAAAAGTTAGAGGGATAACCTTTTTGATAGGTGCAAAGTAGATGTAAAATATCACACTAAAACTATAGCTCAAGTGTATGACAAATAAAAGATGGAGAAGATATTTCTTTCTTCTGTATGTCTTTCCGTATCTTTTGATTGCATTCGAGTGCTCTATTTATAGAGCAACTCGTATTATTACAATTTGACATTTACAACACCCAATGTAGAAAAACGATATCCTGCATCCAAAGTCAATTTCCATTTTCATGGGTATTGAAAACTTATCCCAAAGTTGAAAACCCATTCTGTGTGAGAATTGGAAAGTCTTCCAAGGTACTGTGGGCATTCACTACCCGGCAGTATTTTCAACAAACCACACAAAAAAACAAAAATCCGCACTACAAAAAAAATAAAAAAAAATCCTTTTCGGGATGAAATAATTTTGTTGGCCTAATTACAGTTATGTAGCTTGTAAATTTACTCGACGAAATGGAGTCGGGCAAAGGTTGTTGCGCAAAACTCGTTAGTCAAAACTCTGCCCAATGAATTATAGAAATCCTTCAGTCAAAATGCATTTGCCCGAAGAACATATTCATGGACTAAAGTGTGGTGACCAACTTGGCTCGATGATACAAACATCCGCGACGCGATTATTCCGTCGAGCATTTGAAAATTAAAAATTAAAAAATATTTTGCGTGACAACTATGTCGTGGAACAATTAATTTACAAAAAATAAATAAATAAAATACTTGCGTGACAGAATTGTTGGTCGGGCTAAGTTTTTAAGGTTATTTTTTTAATTAAATAATTTATTTAGTTTCATTATATTGAAATAAAAAAAAATCACACTATTGAAAAAAAATATATTTAATTATATTAAAACTGAAATATTCGTACAAATATATGTAAAATGTCCTAAACTAACTACTATTGGGATGGCTGATGGGATGGTAGCTAAAGGTCACTCGGAGGATTAGGGAGGGGAATGCTAGAGGCTTCCATTATTTAGGTTATTCCAGCAATGTACCACTTTAACTCCTCATCTCGTGGCTCTACTTCATCTTGCAGGCGTTGCACTTCTTCCCAAGCTTCTTATTCTCATTGTCATAGCGTTGCTAACTCCTTCTCCAACTGTTGGAGTCTGGAAGATGTTACTTATAGATCCCCCAAGGTCTCGAACCTGACCCGCTTCTAAACCGCGTATCTCTTTGCATTTCCGTCTCCCAACCCCGTCCATTAGAAATTGTAAATATACCTCTGGATCAAGTGTCAGCTCCTCCATTGGCATGTCTGGTTGCTACTGGAAAAGGTTGGCAAGGTACTCGTCCTTTTTCTGCGACATAGAAACTTACAAAAAAAGAGAAACCAATTAATTTATAAATCATAATTTAATTTTTTTTAGTTAATGAAATTTGAAATTAAAGTTTTGTTAACATAATACTTACATTTAACGTTAGCCACCTATTTTCTATAATTGACATGCGTATCACCCCAAACCTCGACTTTTAGGAAAAGCAAACCCTTCGCATGCTGTTCCTCGATCTTGTAAGTGAGGGGTCAAGAACCAAGGTAATAAAGGTACTTCACTTCCTGGTTAGCCTTATTTTACATCGATTAATGATGTGAATTAAAAAAATTAAATTAAATTCCAAAAAAATTAAATTAAAAAAAACATAAATTGGAATTAAATTTAAAAAAAAAACACTTAATTACCTAAAATTCAGTCCTCTAAAAATAACTGTACAGTCACTCCCACTCGGTCATCCCCTCTGCAAACTTTGGGGTTGGTAGATGAGAGCTTCAACAAGAAATTCGTACTTCTACTCCTTGTATTGTCTAGCCCACACCCAGTGTATGGACTCGGACATACCCGGGCGCTCCATGTTGATGGAGAAGTTGACTTGAAACAAACAAAAAAACAAGTGTATTAGTTTGCAAAATACATTAAATAAGTAAACGTAATAAAAATAATAGCTTAAAATTTTTCATACTGATCGAGATCTGCTTCATCATCTCTTCCTCCATGGAAGGAGCATGAGGCACTTGGTGCAGATAATGGCACCCTTGTCATGAGTCAACAAGTTGTTGAATTTCAGGTTCGCTCGCTATGTCATGGGCTGTAATTGACCACGGTTTTGTTTAGCATTACGCGGATGTTCCGGTTCGGGACAAGCTTTTGCAGATCCCCCGCACCTTGACCTTCTTCCCGACTAAGAGTTCTCTGTCTCCTTCCTAGCCCACGGTCGCCATATTGACCCCTTCATGGAGTTAATAGTGGGTTGGGGTTAGCACAACATTGTGCTGTCTCCGGCTGTGAACACGTCTGGTAGATCAGGGCGTCCGACATGCTTAAACAAATGTACTGAGGCTGACCGTTGACTGGGAAGTGGATGCATGGGTGCTGCTGAGTAGCTCTATTGTCGAGTCACTTTAATCCGAGTCGAAGGTAGAGCAACGGCCATTGGTGATCAACATCGACGACATCTTTGAAAGAAAACACAATAATTTCTAAAATTGCTTTTTCTAAAAAAAATTCTAAAATTCCTACGTATTTCCTCTAAGTTTCACAGATTTTCCTACAGATTTCCCTGTTTTCTTACAAATTTCAAAATTTCCTACTACTCTTACGTCCTGCAAATTTAATTATTTCCAACAATTTTCTATAATTTTCGACAAATTTCACATATTCTTACAATTTTCACAAATTGCATAATATTGCTACAATTTTCACAAATTTCATAAAGATCCTACAAAATTCACAAAAATCCTACAAATATAATTTAAATAATTTAGAAGCCCAATCCCCCCCCCCCACCCCCAAAATCATTGTCCCCTAAACTCGACCCTTTTCCACACCTCGTAGCCCCTCCTTCCCCACACAATACCCTACCCCACACAGCAACCACCAACCTACAGCCTACCACCCTACCGCCCCTAAACCCAACCTTTTTCCCTAACCTGGAGCCCACCCCTTCACCACACCCCACCCCACACCCAATCACAAATCAGAATCACATATATTCATAAAATTCCTAAAATTTAACGAAAATCAAGTTCGAAAACAGTGAGAGAGATATCATACCTTTGTGAGAGAGATGAGAGTGAGTTAAGAGAAGGATTGTAGAGAGAGATCAAAGAGCAAAGAGAGCAGTGAGAGTAGAGAGAGCACAAAGTTTAGGAGAAAATGAGCCCTGAGTAGAAAGAAGAAGAAGGCTTTCGGTGGTATAAAATATCAGACCTTTGCCTGATGAACTAATTCGTCGGGCAAAGGTTTTAAAATTATGACACGTGTTCTTAAACCCTAAAATGTCTTCGGGAATACTAACCAATTTTGTCCGGCAAAGGTCAATTCAACATGTTTACCCAATTTAATTTTTGACGAAAAAAAAGTGGGAAATAATGTTTACTTGGCGAAATTTTAGAATATTTCATCAGCAAAATTTATTTAATTTCAAACAGTTAAAAGATAATCGAATTTGATGATTATGTCAATTGAGTGTGTGGTTTTACTCTCAGTTAGCGCCCTTGAAAAAAATCATAAATATCAAAGGTCATATAGCTGTTAAATCATGGTGATCGAAGGATTTCATTTTGTTACTTAATCCCTGAAAGTTTGTTTTGGGTGATTTTTGGCATAAACGTTCTCGGAGTATATACCAACTACATTAACGTTGGATCGTTGAAATTAGTTTCGTAGACTGCATATGTCACATCCCGGCCCGGGGCGGATCACTTCCCGGGCCCGCTCCACCACCGTAGCACGATATTGTCCGCTTTGGGCTTACCATTCCCTCACGGTTTTGTTTTTGGGAACTCACGAGCAACTTCCCAGTGGGTCACCCATCCTGGGAGTGCTATGGCCTCATTCTCGCTTAACTTCGGAGTTCCTACGGAACCTGAAGCCAGTGAGCTCCCAAAATGCCTCGTGCTAGGTAGGGATGAGAATATACATTTAAGGATCACTCCCCTGGGCGATGTGGGATGTTACAATCCACCCCCCTTAGGGGCCCGACGTCCTCGTCGGCACACTTCTGGCCAGGGATTGGCTCTGATACCATTCTGTCACATCCCGGCCCGGGGCGGATCACTTCCCGGGCCCGCTCCACCACCGTAGCACGATATTGTTCGCTTTAGGCTTACCATTCCCTCACGGTTTTGTTTTTGGGAACTCACGAGCAACTTCCCAGTGGGTCACCCATCCTGGGAGTGCTCTGGCCTCCTTCTCGCTTAACTTCGGAGTTCCTACGGAACCCGAAGCCAATGAGCTCCCAAAAGGCCTCATGCTAGGTAGGGATGTGAATATACATTTAAAGATCACTCCCCTGGGCGATATGGGATGTTACAGCATATCCCATCAAAATAATAGATTCAATAACCACTTAGAGTTTAATCTAAACTTCCATTAAGTAGAACGTATGATTTTGTGGTAACCACATTTTAAATTGATGATCGGGTTCATTTATTGTATTCTTCAAGGGTCGAGGAGTATATTTATTAGCAATCATCAAATCGGAGCTAAAATAACCGATAAATCATGATTTTTCGTTCCTAACCGTCAAAGAATTTCGTCCCGTTGTCTAATCACCGAAAGTTTGTATTTGGTGATTTTTGGCGTATGCGATCTTGTACTATATTAAAAAAAGTTTGACATTTGCATCGTCGAAATTAGTTTTGTAGATTGTGTATCCTATTAAAATAATAGACTCAACAAACACTATTTATTCTATAATTAAGTAGAACGTAAGTTTTTGTGGTAACCACTAGTGTAAATATCTTAAATTGATGATAAGATTCGTTCATTGTATTCTTCTAGGGTCGAGGAGTGTAGTTGTAAAAAATCTTCAAAATTGGAGCTAAAATAACCGTTCGTAAATTTTCGTTTCTAATCGTCGAAAGATTTCATTCCGTACCTAATCCCAGGAAGTTTGTTTTTGGTTATTTACGATGTATGTGATCTCATATTATATTCACAGAAGTATGACAGTTGGATTGTTAAAATTAGCTTTGTAGACTACATACCACGTCAAAACAATACTGTAAATATTTTAAATTGATGATTGGGTTCGTTCATTATATTATTCTTGGGCCAAGGAGTATAGTTCTAAAAAATCATCAAAACTGGAGCTAAAATAATCGTTAAGTACAATAATAGGCCTATGATGCTAGTAATACTCGAAATAGTATGAGGTCATTAAGCACAATAATATGAGGTCATTAAGCACGCCCTAAATTACCTGAAATAGTATGCACTGTTACAAACTATTTTGCCAAAAGACCTAAAATTGTAAACACCCAAATGATTACATGTATACGGATCTGTCTGTAACTAAGAACACGGACCAAAAAACTGCCATGCCATACATACATTCAATTATACACAGAGGTTTAATCATATACAATTATTCTGTGTATAAACATTAGAACCCTAATTGTAGAACCCTAATTCAAAGGAATTATCAAATCAAGGCAATTATTCAAAACATTAGAACCCTAATTGTAGAACCCTAATTCCTAATTTGAATAGAGTTAGGTAAATTGAAATTTACCTCAGAGGGAGAGCGCTGTCGGAAGAGAAAGAGAGAGAGAGAGAGAGAGTTGTCGGAGGAGGAAGAGAGAGAGAGCTGTGCTGGAGGAGGAAGAGAGAGTGAGAGGGAGAGTTGAAGGAGATGGCTGTTTGGAGGGCGAGTTTATAGAGAGGAGAGGTGATGGGAAAGTGGGAAAGTGGGAAAGTGTTTGTGATTTCAGTTTAATCTCGAGGTTATTGCATGATGAAGAGTAATTAATTGTCGCGCAAATGCCATTCGCAAGACGAATAATGTTTTATTCGTTGCGCAATGAGATGAAAATTTAATTTACCCGGGTAAATTTTTTAAAATTTATATTTATTCAAATAAAACTAATTTATTTATAATATAAGATAATTAAATTACAAAAAAATTCATTTACTATGTTTTACATGGCAAGTCACAAATAAATTGCATTAATCATCATCTGAACTATAATAACTTTCGCTATCGTCGCTATTGTCACTTTCGGTCTCCCAATCCTCCTCCTCGATAAGTACGTCACTGTCGTCGTTCGGGCCCACTGCAACATCATGTTGCGAAAGATCATTGAGGTCAATTGTAATTGATTAAATCGGTATTTCGATTGAAGACACTCCTTGTATCTGAAACGGTTCTTGTATAAGATTTGTATCTCGAAGTGTTTTTGCATCATTTTCCATTAAAGATTCTAAAAGTTGGTCAACGTCATCATAAGTAGGGTCTTATTCTGGTATAATATAAATGTTCCTCTAATCCATCTTCTGAACAACTTTCCAACCTCTCTCGGCTTTATGGTCATCTAGATAACAATATGTTTTGCCATGTTTGCCAAAATGTAAGGGTCGTCATCATACCAAGTTCTGTTAATGTTCACAGATAGTAAGCCATGGTCGATTTTAACACTTCCCTGCCTATTTGGGTTTGTATCAAGCCATTGACACTTAACCATGATCACTTGGTATCGGTCTTTGTAAAGCAATTGCATGACAGTTGTTAGTTTGCCATAGAAATCAATGTTCGTACTTTTGCCTCCACCTGGAACATGGACACCGTTGTTTAGCATACACAACTTGTCATCTTGTGCAGTCCCAAAAAACTTGATGCCGTTAACATGGCAACCCGAGAACAATTCAGCACGAATCGGGCTTAACACCAAGTTATATAACTCTTCACTGTAAGTGGGGGAATTCGATGCTTTCAATCTATTCACCTAAAATTATACAAAAATATACACTTGTTAGTTTGAGAAAATTAAATACTACAATATATATCACAAATACAAAACACTTATAACTTACATATTTGAGAAACCACTGTGGAAACTATTATCGATGTTTCTTGGCATAGAAATGTGATGGATGTTCTTGCTTCATAATCTCTTCACGCTTATCTAAGTATGCCATTATCTCGTCACAATTGTTCAGTACGAACCAATACGCTACCTCCATGTCATTTTTGGAAAATGACTTGCCTCGTACAGGATCTCCAAAGGGTCGTGTGCTTTGGGCAAAAACAGAAAGTTTCTCCTTTCTCACACCCCCGTCATTATTGCGCTGAGGATGATTGAAAGTCATCTCCACATCTTTTAAATACATTCCACAGAAAGTAAGTGACTCATATTGAACCCAAGCAAACTTGCATAGGACTTGGACAATGTCATGGTGCAACTGATTAACGTTCGTCTTTCGCAACATTCTTGCCGTCAATTGGAAAAATAATCTAGACAACAACATGATTGGCTTCACAACATCTTCTGGCAATAGGTGTCGAATACCCACATGAAGTAGGTGTTGCATAAACACATGGCAGTGATGGCTCTTTAGCCCAACAAATTTACCCACATCAACATTCACGCAACGCGCAATTTTAGAAGCATACCCATCGGGAAACTTTACAGACGATACAAACTTTAAAAACTCTTTTTTTGTCATTCTGTTTCATGGATAAAAATGCAAGATCCCTTTTGGCTTTATCAATGTCCCTATTCATCCATAAACCCCTTTCGTATGCCCATTCTTATCAAATCCAGACGAGCTTCGATTGTGTTCTTTGTCTTGCCCTCAATAACTAAAATGGTGCCCACCAATGTGTCAAATACGTTTTTCTCAACATGCATGATGTTGAGGTTGTGTCTCAATTTGAGTTTCAACCAATACGGGAGCTCATAAAACATAGGCTTGTGTGTCCAGTTCTTATGTATAGATAGTTTGATCCTACTCACTGTTTTCTCAAACGGAGCAAAATCCAAACGGTTAAGCTGTTCCAAAATCTGATAACCAGACCATTCTCTAAGTCTAAGGCGATGCTCTGTTTTGCCGTTGAACTCTTTATCCTTTTCCCGTCACTCATGGTCCTATGGCAACCATCTCCGATAATCAAGGTAACAAACTTTTCCAACGTGCTAACCAGATGTTACATCATCCTTGCATACAGGGCATGCAATATAACCTTTAGTGCTCTACCCAAAAACCATTGAATATGTTGGAAAATCGTTTACAATCCACATAATTGATGCCCGCAAAGTGAACATCTTCCAGTGGACTTATCGTACATGCGCACACCGTTTGTCCATAAATCCTTTAGCTCATTAACCAACGGCCTTAAGTAAACATCGATTGACCTACTAGGATCCTCAGTTATCAAAAGAGTCATCATCATGTATTCTATTTTCATGCATTTCCAAGGTGGTAAATTATATGGGAGTACGAAAATCGACCAAATGCTATGGTATTGGTTTAGAACCCCGAACAGATTGAATCCGTCAGTGGAAAGTCCCAATTTAACATTTCGAGGATCAGTAGCAAACTCGGGGAACGTTCGATCGAACTCTTTCCATGCCTCCCCATATGCATGATGCCTCATCACATCGTCATCTATCTATTTTTCCTTATGCCATCTCATGTTGATGGCGGTATGCGTCAACATATACAATCGCTGCAACCTAGGTTTTAGGGGCAGATAACGCATGACTTTTTGTGGGATCTTAGTAATTTTATTCTGAGATGTCATTTTGAACCTTGACTCATTGCATACAGGGCATTTATCTAATGCTTTATTCTCTTTGTAGAATAAAATACAATTGTTTTTGCAAGTGTGAATTTTTTCATAACCTAATCCAAGACCATTCAGCACCTTTTGCACATGTTTGTGGTCTTTCGGCAAACAATTGTCCTTTGGAAGCATTCTCTTGAAAACCGCCAAAAAATAATCGAAGCATTGGTTTGACATAGATACTTTATTTTTCCGTGCATTAGTTCCACAATAGCTGTGAGAACCCAAAAGCTCTCGCATCCCGGGTATAACTCTTGGTTGACATTTTTTAATAGTTTTTCATATTGTTCGAACTTTGCACTGTCCATTGGTCTAGGGACGTCATCTTCCCCTTCTTGATTGGTGTTTGTCGATGCAAATGGAAAAACTTCATTTATAATATTCATGACTTGTTCATTAGGATCCACAATAGGTTCAACATTGTCCATTCTTGTGGTGTTTGAAGATGAAGCATTGTCTAATTGTTCCCCATGATGGTTCCAAGTATTATATGTCTCAATCATTCCATTCCTTACTAAATGAAATCGAACATTTTCAATTGTCTCCCTTAACGTGTTGTTACACCTCCTACAAGGACACCGGATTCTAGTTGCACCCGGGTTGTGTGTACGTGCAAAGTCAATAAAATCCTCGATTCCATCAAAGTATTTTTCCGCGCATATATTCGGGTTCTGTATCAACATTCTATCCATAATTCCTGCAACCACAATAATAGTACAACAATCAAAACAACTTCATACAAATGATAGTGTCACCTTATGCCTCCGGTAAGGGCCCTATCCCATTTGGGAATGCATAGTTATGTGACGTAATTTACGGCTACATTAGATTAGATTTCGAGGTGGATGAATTTCGGCAGCATCTCGGTACAGTTCTTCAGATGTACGATGTAGATACAAAATACCTATGTGCCACCTGTAGAACGTACAAAGATGACACCGAAATCTCCACAACCGAAACCTAATCCTGCAACCATAAACTACACGCCATAATTGTGCATTCCCAAACTGTCCAAATAATGGGACAATTCAAGAATTAATTGGACCACAATCATGCTTTTGCATCTATGTGTGAAATCTAACTAATCCTCGAACGGGAAACTAAGTTTTACTAAAAATAAAAAATAAGTACGAAGTTAATTTCAATTAACTCTGTACATCACAACACATATTTGTACGTCACGTATAAATTTAACAACATAATATAAATATAATTTCACAAAAGAATATAAACATAATTTCACAACACAATATAAACAGAATAGAATAATTTCAACATAATTTAATTTATTTGATATTTTTTAAAAATATAACGAAGAAAATGCCTTCTCAATCATTCTCCACCAATCACTAATCACACACAATATCCCCATAGACAACGAAATTCATGGCGTTAGTATGAATTTACATTAATACTTTTACCCTAACAAAAAAAACGCTTATCAAACACACCGAGATAGCTCGATCACAATCAACCTAGAAAAGAAGATGGAGGGAGTATTAGATGATGAAGTTGAGAGAAAATGGAAATGACGGATGCCGGATTGAGCAAAACTGAAGGGGATGAGTGTAGTGGCAAAGTCTGCAATTTTTGTGTAGTTTACCTCTGCACAAGCTGAATCCCGATTATGAAGATCACTTTTGGATGAATGATTTTGCACGACGAGCAAGATATTCATCACGCAAATGACCTTTGCTCGATGAAACCTCTGTTAGTCGCACAAAGGTTATTTGCGCGACAAAAATAACGTATTCGTCGCGCATGTTTACCATTTTTTTATTTTATTTCCTTTACTTTATAATTTATTATTTTCAACTGTGCAGCCTTTGCATAATCTAAATATAGATTAATTATAAAGTTGACTCTTGGACGAATGATTTTGCGCGATGAAGAGCAAAATTGTTCATCGCGCAAACAACCTTTGTGCGACAAAAGTGGATTGTTCGTCGCCCAAGTTTACCATTTTTTTTATTTCCTTTACTTTATACTTTATTCTTTTCAACAAATTACGTGATGAAAACATGTATCGTCGCGCAATGCATATTTTTGAATTTTTTTAAAAGTTTTTCTGTCTTTTTTTTATGTAATGTAAATTTTTATTTTAATCTAAATTAAAAAATCAGACCGAATTAAACATTAAATTAATTACCAAAACTAATTTACTAGCCCAAATACAAATACAAATTAATGTAAATATTAAATACTCATCCATATAACATAAATTTATCAATTAAAATAAATATGAAGTCAACAAAATCTTATTTAAACAAATTTTTTTTTTAACAATTCAACTTCAAGCCTCCTCCGCCTCCGCATGCCACATCATATCAAACTTCCACTGCCGAAAATGTTGCCTGAAAAGCCCATCCAGATGCTTTCGTTGCTTATCATCGGTTTCGTCAACATCCCAATGAACCTACATTAATGCCAATAACAATAAATTAGCAATTTTAAAAATACTACATTTGAACAAAAATAAATATACATTATTTAATACAAACTTACCGATAACTCCCCCAGCATGGACTTCTTCAACTCCTCATGTACCTTTTTCCAATACGCAAACTCAGCAGAACATTCCCTCCGAACTAAATCACCAATATCATAAATAAGTTCGGCGTACGCCTCAGCCATACTTTTATTTGCAAAGTACGGCACTTGCTTCACTCGATACCTCTCTAAGCACACTACAAGTTTCTTTTTGCCAGAACCTTCTCTAGAATCGGCCATAGCTTTTGAAACAAAAAACTTTTGAAATTTAGGGTTCTGAAACTATGTTTTTATAGCAATAGGAACCCTTTGCGCGACAAACACATTGGTTGTGCAAAGGCCTGAGTTTGTCGCGCAAACGCGTCATTACTGCCCAATAAATGGGATCGTTTGAACGCAATTTGTCTTTTTTCTTGAGCGATGAAAGAAGATCTTTGTCTCGCAAAGTGTGATTCTGCGACGATCGTTTCGTCACACAATCTCTTTAGCGACGACATAATTGATTGTAATTATAAAGTTTGTGTAAACATAGATTTCTATGTTTAAGTAAACTATATAATTACAATCAAATTTTTAGTCAACTATTTATTCTAAAAATAAATATTACCTTAAATATTTATTCTAAAAATAATTAATACCATAATCCATTCAATTATTTTAAAAACGAAACAGGAATTAAAGCCTAATTAAGTCCAAATACATAACTTATAAAAAAAACCTTTCAATTTAAATATTGTCCTCAAAAACATAAATTTAAAACTACTATTTTGATGGTCCTCCATTCCGCTCGACATCATAACGCCACCGATTGTAACCTCCCTCCAATGCATCCTCCATCAACTTCATCAACTGTTAATTCGTATCATCATCAAGAGTATACTTACACTATTACACATATATGGAAATAATTAATTCTACCATATAACAACAAATTTCACAAAATTAATTATTGATTCATCAACAATATACTTACTAATAATTCATCCATCATTGCCTTCTTCGCATTCTCAGGCACAAATTTTCAAGAACGCCACTCAGCAGTAGGACAATTATTCCGCATGGCTACAACAATCACATGCGTGAACTCAAAATGTTCCCTCAAATCATGCGGGTTGGCGTCGCGCACACTCTAATCCTTATTTTTGTCCTCCATCCTGGCACGAACAGAATTGTGAAGAACAAGGAGAACATAATTGTGAAGAATAAGGATAACATAATTGTGAATAATAAGGACAACAGAAGCGCATATTTATAGGAAAGTTAGGGCCTTTGCGCGATGAAGCCTTCGTCGCACAAACATATGTACTAAATGCAGTCCTGATTCCTCTGATTCACCTGCAGTGAATGGTCGTGACGAAGCCTTTGTTGTGTAAAGGTCACTTTTTCATCGTGCAAGATTTTTGCGCCAAAAAAATTATCCCATGTTTTTCTTGCTGACTTTGTGCGACGATGACACTTGTTCGTTGTGCAATGTATTTTTTTATTTCCTCTCTTTTTTGCGCGATGACACTGTTTCTTTCGTCATGCAAGGACATCTTGTGCGACAAAATTTTCTTCGTCGCACAAAATCTCGTCGCGCAAGCTGTTTTTTCTACTAGTGAATGGTATGTAATTTCTAGTAATGCAACCAAATACACATGTTTTCCATGTTTTCTGTTTTATTTTCTCTTTGCAATAATTATTAACCACATTCAATTCTCTTTTCAAAGATAGTATCAAAGATTTTAAGGTGGGATTCCACCAACATGATTTAAAATTTTCGTGGAATCCAAACACGAAACCACCATCTTTATATGTTTGGACTTTGTCTACCCAAGTGTTCTACACTCATCCAGGAAAAATAATGAATACTGTGAGTTTAATATCTACATATATGAGTTATTGGTGTTAGCCTAATAGTGAGGGTGAATATATAGGCCACTGTTTGAAACTCACCAATATAATTCTTTCTTCAAAGATCATCTTTACTAATAATTATCTAAATTTGAAATTATTTGACTGTTGGATTAAATGATGATAGTCATAAGAAATTTGAAAAATCGTATTCATATATTTTCTTCACTATAATTGCATGCATGTCTTAATGATTTTGAATTTGTTTAATTTTTTGCAAGGATGATCTTTGGATAATGTACTAAAATATAGATGGTTTGGATCGTTGATAAAAGTTATGAAATGACCACCACAAGATATCCCTCAAATAAAGTTATTGAGGGATCCTTAATGGAAGGGGAATATATATATATATATATATATATATTATATAGCTACCTGTATATTTAAGTTAAAATGCATATTGCACCTAATAGTTTGATTAATTATTTTTTCTCTTCCCATGGTGTACATGATATGGTTGTTAAGCTAGCCCAAGGCATCTTAGATTGAAGCCAATCAAGGGGCTAGTATGTTCTTGTTATTGCATGAATATAAAGACAAGAGTAAACACACCAAATTTGCATAAAATGATAAGGGACATGCACATGTACAATTTTGGTGATGTGATCTATAGTTTTGTGTATTAATCGTTGTTAGTAAAATAAGAGATATTTCATTAAAAATATGTATGTGTATTATTCAGAAATTATCTAAAAATACGGTGAAATGTTCGACCACATATAACATTTTAGTATTTATTATCTGAAATTTTAATTTATTTTAATTTTTCAGTAATGATTATATGCACATATAGTATGTGAATTTTACATGTAATATTAAAAAAAAGTGTGACAAATACATGTACGAACGTCAAAATTATGTACGTAGATGTATAATTTGCATATAGGGCTTTGGTTTTAAAAAGTAAAGTGCTTTTACCATACCACTGAGTGTATGAAAAATGAAAATGTTTATAAAATATACGTACGGATACACATATATATATTACTAACTGAAGTATCAATATCTTGCAATGTCACAGCCCGTCCCGAAATTTCATTTATCGCGGATGTGAAGTGACGGAATTGCCCTTAACGGTTGCTAAGGTACGTGTGACATGTTATTTGAATATTGCATACTCTCCTAAATTCTTGGAAAATTTTAAGTGGATTAAAATTGTATGCAATTGTGGTTTGATTTGGTTGGACCACACACGGGACACGTACACTCACCCCGTGCCCTCTCTCTCCTCCCCCTCAGTTCACTCTTCCTCTCTCTCTCTCTCGAACTTGTACGGACAAGGAACCAACCCCTCAAAACTTCACAGATCGACGTCAAAAAGGTGAGTTCCTTCATCCTTACAACCTCCTGAGTCGATTGGTACTATTTTTAGAACTGGAAACCCACGAAATCACGTCGAAACCGTAACCCAGTTTGATATCACTGTTCATGCACACGTGAAATGTTGGTTTTCAGGGAATTCTAAGCCTACAGGGAGCTTAGTGAGGTCCCAAGGAAGCTCGGAGTACTTAGTTTGAAGGTTTTGGACGTCGGGATCCCAGGGTTCGAAGTTGGCCGGTTTTCTTGGATTTTCTCTGGTGAGATTTCGTGTTTTTTTTAGCCTTAAATTAGTACATCGTGATTCTTCATGCTTAGGGCTTCATTTTGGTGTTAATTGCGTAAAAAATGGTTGAAAATCAACGGAGAATAAGAAGTTTGAAAAATCTCCAGTTTTCCGGCGCCGGCGACGGTCACCGGAGCTGGAGGTAGGAGATGAGAGCATATTCCGTTAAGTATAACGGAATATTGTAACGGCGTTAGGTCACGCCGTTAATTTTTATTAAAGGACAAACGAAATATTCCAGGAATATTTCTGACGGCGTTAACTGACGCCGTCAGTATGCAGTGCACGTGGCCGCGCGTAGGTCCGTGCCATTTCTGGCGCGTGAGGGCGCGTGGTAGATCCAAATTTTTTTCTAAAAATTTGGTGATGATCCTGAGATTGTGTAGATCACGGTGGTA
Organism: Malus fusca; assembly: GCA_035220775.1. NCBI lineage: Eukaryota > Viridiplantae > Streptophyta > Magnoliopsida > Rosales > Rosaceae > Malus > Malus fusca. The sequence goes on along the minus strand of CM069073.1, from coordinate 39,298,684 downwards.
TATTTATATACCCAATTTGAGCAATATATGAGAAGTTATTAGCTAGTTTTGCCTATGTGCTTTAAAATAACGTTTTTATAGCTGTTTCGCATATAAGTGATACCTATCCCGAGGACGAGCGCATTCAAGGGCGTCACGGGGGTTATGACCCTTCCTAGCGCGTGAGGGCGCGTGACTGATCCAAAAAATTTTCTAAAAATATCTCGACATCCGTAACGTCGAGTAGGTCACTGTGGTATATTCATATACCCAAATTGAGCATCGTATGAGATGTTATTACGTATTGTTGGTTATGTGCTTTAAATAACGTTTTTTATAGTTGTTTCACATATAGGTGAGACCTATCACGAGGACGAGTGCATTCAAGGGCGTCACGGGGGTTACGACCCTTCGACTTACCAGTGAGTGGGCAATTATTTTCTGTTTATACCTATATACTACTGATTTTTCCTACAAATTGATTTTAAATGAAACTATGTTTTAAAATGCCATGCATACATAATATATGAAATATATGAATTAGTATTTGATGCATATATATGAAATGGTGTTGTGGACGCACAGGTGAGTATCAGGTGAGTTTTATGTTGTTCATGTGATTTATTGATGATATGAATTGTGTTGAGAGCTCATAACTTGCACCCCTGGTGTTAGTGCTTATATTATTCACCCCGCACCACACGCTCACCTTGGATCCAAGTAGGTGCATGTCGTACAGATCACTAGAGGTGATTCCGACATGTCGTACAGACCATTAGAGGTGGTTCCGACTTGTAGGTGATTTTAGATTATTATACAACTGTTGATGAGAGAAGCACTAGAGCGTATTCTTACACCATTCTTGTCGTACAGACTACTTCAGGTAGTTCCGATTTATGTGCAGAGTAGCGCCATACAAGTCACAGTTGGTGACTCCGGTTGGATTGGATATTAAGCTATAGAATTAACCGTACATAACAGCTGCAGGGTCTCCGGTTGATTCCTTTTTTCACCTGTTATATTGATGCATCCTTATTATGTTTTGATGCATAGCATGGCAAATTTCCTGAAAAGTGTTTAAGACTTGTGACTTGAGTTTTGCTGTTATATATGATTATATATATACTATTTTCTGGGAAAGTATACAGGTTTTACAGCGAGGGGTTAGAAATGTTATAAATTGAAATATTTTCGAAAAGCTTTGTTTTACTGACCCACTCAATCTTGTTTTGCGCCCCTCCAGGTTCTAGTTAGCAGTGTTGGTGGCTCACGAGGATTCCCACGGCGTTCTGACAGACTACTTAAATGTAGGACTCACCTTCGGGTGTTGTAACTTAGTAATGGTCCTACTTGACTGCACCTAGTACTTATGCTCTGATTATGTGTGTTTCACACTTAAACTCACTCTAGCATGTTAGTTGGATATTATTGCTAGTAGTTGGTTTTTATTCCTTCGTATTTCTTTTACCTTTTTGCTTCCGCGTCGCACTTTTGGTTACGTCACACCCACGTGACGGCCAGCACGCCTTGATTCTAGGATCGGGGTGTGTCATTGCAAGGCCACGTACAATAATAATAATATTAATGCGGGAATAAAGAAACAAGTTTCTAACCTTAATTAGTTAGAAAAAGCGATGGAAGTAATTAAATTAACAATTTTGTGTAGTTTGCAATAAATTAATCAAGGAAAGAATCAATTTAGTGGCTTGTTTATAAGCCAACATGCATGAATGTGAAGAATAGCCTTTCGATTTTAGCCTTAATTTGTGGCCATACAAAATTAAGAATCATTAGTGTCTTGCTGGCAAAGTTATATAATTAAAGTAGCATGAAAAGCTTATCTATATAAGAAATTTGGCTAACCTTAACCACGTTTTAGGGATTGCTGTAGGAGACATAATTAAAGATGATCAATGTGTAGTGCGTAACCTTTGACAAAACTTACCGTCCATGTCAATCCCACTAATATTCATTACTTGATGAATGAGATTTATTAATGGGAGAAATTTTATAGCATGATAACTGCCACACTACAACATATTGTTATTATTCATTTATGTTACAACATATATTTTCATAAAATAATAATTTATTATTTACTCAAATGATAACTTGTAAATAAGTAACACACCATGTCACACTCAAATTTTCTCCCATTTATTGAATTTGATGATCCCGTAAAAAGTCCCCAAGTATGGTGAGGTAACTCGGGGAGCATTTTTGCTCACAACCTTAAACTATGGTGTATGCTCACCATACACTTAATCAATTGACACATGTCATTTCACTTAATCTTGTTTTTTTTTTTTTTCAAAATTGAAAAACTAACATTTAATGTGAAAGTTAACAAGAGTTAGGTGAAATTACACGTGTAAATTGATTAGGTGTATGGTGAGCATACACCATAGTTATTATGGTGAGCAAAAATACTCCCGGTAACTCGACCATGTCTCAAGTACCTTAATTAATATATTAAAGTGGTATCCACTCTTCATAGCACCCACTTCTACTATACCCAAGCACCGCGTAAGTTTAGCCTCTTGCATGTATCATGCTGCACTCAACCAAAATGCGATTTGGTGTCAATGAATCAAATCCCCACTTCTAATAAATTAAGTATGAAAAAAGGGAAAGCATTATGTTTACAAATCCACTTAATTAAATCTGCCCCCCCCCCCCCCCTCCCCCCTCTAATTTTTTTTTATTCTCACCCAATTGAGGATTCTAGTTGCTTGTTATGTGGGTGTGTTTGATTAATGGATAAGAGTATCCACACATTATACACGCATACACACAGGGGGAGAGAGAGAGAGAGAGAGAGAGAGAGAGAGAGAGAGAGAGAGAGAGAGAGAGAGAGAGAGAGGTTGAGTGGTTTGGACATGCACGTATCCTTTTGAAATATGGCCGGGCTGCTGTCGCTTTATTTTTGCTTTTGAGGCTTATAAGAGGGACATTTCTCATCTTAGTGTTGGCATCCTCTCACAAGTAAATCAATCAGTGGAGTGTGTAAGAGGAGTAGAGAGAACGACGCTACAGCTAGTACTAGCTATAGCGACTGCATACAGAATTAAACATGGGAGAGTCGAAGTTGAGTTTATTTCTCATCAAGATCAAGCCTTACTTGGCTATGGTCTCTCTTCAGTTTGGATATTCAGGCATGTATATCATTAGCATGGTCTGTTTTAAGCATGGCATGAGTCACTTCGTTCTCTCGGTTTATCGTCACGTTGTTGCCTTCTGTGTCATCGCACCCTTCGCCTTTGTTCTTGAAAGGTCATCTCTCTCTCTCTGATTTATTACCTCATGTATCCCGAAAATACACGCATGCATATATACATAGGCGTTTGACGCTCAAAATACTTGTTACAAAAATGCTTAATCTCCTATGTTGTTACGAAAAATAGTCTATTGTTAATCTGTAAGATTGTTAATATGAATCATACAATATATATTTAAACAAAATTTACGTGTGAGTTTTCAAATTACTAATTTGACAACAAATAATATGCCAAACTGTGTGGTCAAATTATTACATGTATACATATCATATTTCATTTTTTGCCCTAATAATTTGACCACATTGTTTTTGCCTCTTTTTTACAGGAAAATAAGGCCGACAATGACACTCCCGATATTCCTCCGAATAGTTCTGCTTGGTTTTCTTGAGTAATGCTCTAACTTTTATTTTTTCTTCTTCTGATAAACAAGTGAAATTTGACACTAGTTTACACCAAAAAACAAAAGGGAATAATAAGGTGAAAGTATCGCTTAAGGGGTAAACCAAATAACTTGTAGATTATTGCATGTACAATCATCATATATTAATATGATAATTAACATTTGAATACAGGCCGGTTCTTGATCAAAACTTGTACTTTTTGGGAATGAAGTACACGTCAGCGACATTTGCATCTGCTGTTGTCAATGTGCTTCCGGCCATTACCTTCATAATGGCACTTTGTTTCAGGTAAAAGTTAATAATCATTCCTGCACTTATGCATGCATGGTTAGCATTTTCAGTGCGCTTATGCAAACAAATAAAAAGGTTTAAGGTATGTTTGGGAGACAACACATTGGAAGGCACTACGGGGCATTGGCATATACTGTTCCAATCACATTGTGCCACGTCATGTGTCTAGAATGATTTTTCTTTAAAAATGAGCAATAATGAACTCTTACAAACGAGTAATGCTACACTTTCTAAATATTTGTACTATCATTTGTACCACTTCTCTTATAGAGGTAGGCTTATTAACACATATGAATCTCATTTTTATTAGAAAGAATACAAATGATGTACAAATATGTGATAAAAGTAACATTTTTGCTTACAAAAATGACACTAAGTTGTAATAGCTCCGAAAATGACCATGTTGAATAGTTTTGGACACAAAAAGACGAGGTTACCCCTTTTCCGATAACTTTTTATTAAATTTCCCTATTTTTCATCTACACATAAGTTTGGATCTTTCTTCACGCAGAGCATCTCACGTATCGCAGATCAATGACTCAAATCTTATATGAGTCCAAATGTGAGGCAAATCACTTGTAACGCACTGGAGACTTAAAAGTCATATTTGAGTAGTATAAGATTTGAGTGTGAGGTAGATCCCAACCGACAAGAAAACTTTTTATTAAACTAGGAAAAATAAGATTGAGTTTTGAGTCCGACCATCTTCAATGCACAATTTTGAGTTTAGACTCTCTTTTCTTCTCCAATTCAAAGACTCACATCTTAGGACTCAAAATATAATAATATAGAACTAAGGGCTGGTTTGGTATTACTGTGCTTTGAAAAAAAACTGCTTCCGCTGTGCTGTGAGAATAAGCAGCTGTGAAATAAAGTAGCAGAGTGTTTGGTAAACTTTTTTGTAAAAGTGCTTTTGAAAAAAGAGAGCAGTATTATAGTGTTTGATAAACTTTTATGTAAAACAAATATGAAAAAAAGATGGTTTTTCAAAACTGGGTTTTGCAGCTTTGTGTTTTTGGCTTTTTTTCATCCAAAACTGTGAAAAAAAGCTGAAGCTATTTACCAAACATAAAAAAGCTGAAAAAAGCTCCCAGCTTTTTTTTATAGCCATTTTTTTCAGAATCACCTTAGTACCAAACCAGGACTAAGAATCCTTTGCATTAGAGAAGAAATTCAAAATACTCAAACCCACCACCTTTCTTTATGACTCAACTATAAGAATATAAATCTAACATTTGAGTGAGTCTTTGTACTAAGATGCTCGTAGAGTATCATTTTGTCAAAAAGAAAAAAAGCATGGTAAGCTTACTAAAAACTAGTTGATGGGCGAGTGATACTTCTCTTCTTAATATTAGTAAGAGAACTTGACGTTGTATTCTACATCCCCTAACATTCCCTTTTCTCTTTAAAGAAAAAATAAACTTCTTAGCTAGGATGTATAAAGACTCACTCAAATAGAAAAAAGTGAACCAACAAGTTCGGATTCTCTACTTGTGGAATACAATGCTAGTGTGATGTATAAAGAACTAGTATTATGGGTCAATTTAGGTTCCTAGAATAAAACACAAAAAAAGCTATATAAATTTTACAAGAGAATTAGGGATATAAGATATTGTTCTCTTTCCTTCTGATGTATCTTTCGTCCATATCTATCCACAAATATCATTCCTCTCTATTTCCAATCTCACAAACTCTTATTAATTTTGAGGTATAGCATGATAAGACTAATAGCTAGAATTCCCAAGAGAATTAGAGATAATTACTTAGTCAAAATAACACAATGTCCAAATGTTATTTGATCAATAGTATATGATTTGTTCTTATAAACATTGCATGATACATTGATACTATCATATACTTACAATCCTGTTAAGTTTACAAACATCAACACAATCTCATTCGGTTGATATTAATATTTTATCTAAATTAAAATCCCATTTTTAATAGAATAGAGTCCAAATTAATTAAAAAGTTTTCCGGAGTCTTGTCCTAATTAATGTTTGAATAACTAGGCTAGAGACTGTCAACGTTAAGAAGCTACATAGCCTGGCGAAGGTGATTGGAACAGTGATCACAGTGGGAGGAGCAATGATCATGACATTATACAAAGGCCCCATTGTGGATATCATACGAGGACACTCGCACAGTCACAACAGCAGCACCACCGAATCCAGCGAACAGCATTGGATCGCTGGCCCCTTAATGCTCTTAGGCAGCTGCGGTGGTTGGGCAAGTTTCTTCATTCTTCAAGTGAGTACCTATTCACAATATTTCTAACGTACTTCTATAGGTAATTAACATTTTGTTACCAGTACGAAAAATGTTCTCTTGTCGAATTGTGAATCTAGATTATTAGTTAGGTTAACTGTTGTTTGAATTTGTTGTTTAGATTAATAGTTTGATAACATAAATATTTTGTCAATGAATATAAGTTTGGCATATAGACTCTATTTGGCATGTTTAGTACTTATAAAACTATTGTCACATATTAAAACTACAGTATTACTCTATGCACTCCCAAATATAGATGAGTCACACACATAGAATTGTGTTAGAAAGTATCATCAATGATATTTGTTTTGTGTGTCTTAATAACATTACTCAAATTAGAATTCAACGTGATGAATGCTTGAGATTAATAGTTTGAAAACGTAAGTAGATATGTCACACTATCTATTAACCTCTCACAATTTCGTAGATATTAATTTATATGATAACTAAGTTAATCCAAGCTTTTATATGTGTTACTATATATCAGTCCTTTACGTTGAAGAAGTACCCGGCAGAGCTCTCTCTCACAGCTTGGATATGCTTGATGGGTATGTTGGAAGGTGGAGTAATAACATTTGCAGTGGAACGCAAATTGAGTGTCTGGGTTATAGGCTGGGACTCAAGGCTCCTTGCTTCCGTTTATTCTGTGAGTACATATACAACACTACACTCCCATAATTCACGATCTGGCCTTTGTATAACATATAATAAAATCATTTGACACGTTATATTACTCTTGTGAATGATTAGGGAGTGGTTTGTTCTGGGATGGCATATTATGTGCAAGGAGTTGTCATTAGGGAGCGAGGCCCCGTTTTTGTGACCGCTTTCAGCCCCCTCTGCATGATCATCACCGCCGCTCTAGGGGCTATCGTTTTAGCTGAGCAAGTCCACCTCGGAAGGTATAAGGCTAAAATTCCTCTCTAAATTGAATAAAACTATTTGATCGTCTCTACTAATCATATGTTGTACTATCTCTCCAATTAAATAAGGAACTCGTGAGATGTATGACTTCCACCTCTTCTAGAGAGATGATACAACCCATGAGTCAATTTCTTTGCTAAATATATTAAAGGCATACACACCCTAGCTCATGTGAATAACTGTCAACTATAGATGCATACAAGTTTTATAGTGAATCTTGCATGTACTATTAACGGCTAATAGTCGCCCATGCATGAATAATGCACAAAACAAAGGAATCATCATTTTTTTTACTTATACTGCTGGTTGTCTCCCTTGTGCTTTGTCTCAGTATAATTGGAGCCATTTGCGTAGTGTTCGGCCTCTACACTGTGGTCTGGGGCAAAAGCAAGGACCCTCTAGCATCAAGCGCGCCAATGAAAGATGAGAAAACTCGTAACCTTGAGTTGCCAGTGAGTGCCGATCATCACAATAGCATAAATGATCGTACCTGATCACAAGATTTCATTCCCAAGATTCCTAAACCAAAAGAATAATTAATTGATAAGGTCGATATACATATCGATGTTTTGATTTGATGTATTCCTGCTGATCCGTCTTACAGTTACAAAAAGGGCCATGAAAGATTTTGCACAAATATTTTCTGGAACCTCCTTAATTATGTCATGTTGTATTTTAGGTACATGCATGTGTTAATTTTTGCGTTTTGATCATATGCATCTTGAGAGTGTGGTCAATGTAATAGTTCTTGCCAGTTATATATGTTTGTTTATGTCTTAGTTCGATCTCTGTGTTCATCTTCAATTTCCTCTTCCTCCTTCGTATGTACCTCAAATATTCCACAATTTTTTACAGGTGTGTGTAAAATGTCTGCATAGAATTTTGCTTCACATCTGTATGTACGGCCTGAAAATATAAAATTTACTGCTTTATGAATCATGGGCTTCATTGTGAACCACTAATAAAATGAGAAAGCGAACACAACCCTTAAACGGTCTGGATCGGGTTACCTAAATATAATAAATATGAACTCGGTTTTTGACTTGTTTTTACATAAACAAGTCTAACTCGAACTCTTTGAAAATTAAAAGTAAGAACCAGATGATTTTATATCAGGCCAGGTAATACAATCCGAATTCACGGATCCACAGACCCTTACCCACCTGTAGAAGACTTTTAGATTGTATCATGAATTTTAGTTGCAACGCCGTGTAAATTATATCTGTGACGATAATGATTTATACAGTGTATGTATATGAATTTGTTCTAGATGGATTGTTCATTTTCTTTGTCAATTTGAGATGTAAGCCCCTTTGTGTATGAACCAAAGGAATCATCGGTGACTAATGGTTTGATATAGTGAGCTCGAACTTTTAACATACTAGTTTAAAAGTTTTGACTGAACAAAATTGCATTATAAAAATGATTTAAGTCTTCCACAAGTCATATCAAGAAATTGTAAAACTAGCAAATAGATTTTTCATGATCACCACGAGTGAGGACTTTATTTAACTTTACAATTCAATTGTGCCTTGTCAAAACTCAAAGTATGTTGTGATGCGGAAGACATTGGCTAAAATGTTGTGACAAAAGTTAGAAGACAAGTACATGACGAAGAGTACGGAGAACTGACTACACTAGAAGAAAAAACTCTATTGCTTTTATATATAGAAGGTTCAAAGATGATTAGACGCCTTGAGGCTTTTAATAAGTTGATTACTGATGTGATAAATTTAGATGAAGACAAAACCTTAATTTTGTTAAATTCTTTATTTCTATGAGCATGTTGTTACTACTATGGATGGTAAAGAAATTGTGAATTTTGGAGATGTCTCAAATGGCTTGATAAGCTATGAAATTAGGCATAGAGTTAAAACCCCCCTAGTTTTTATTTGTTAGAGGTAGATCGTTGGAAAGGAATTTTCCTAGTAGGAAAAGTCACATTGTCAGCTTAGAGGAAGCTCTAAAAACAGAATTTTTTTGACATAGATGAATGTGCATAGTGTCATAGTAAGGGTCATTGGAAGAAAGATTACCCTAAGTTGAAGACCAAGGCAAAGGCAAAGTGGGCTATGAATTCTAATGATAGTTTTGCTTTCACCGTTTCTTCATATTAGTTTTCTAAAAACAAATTTCTTTTTGACATAGATTGTTCGATACCAATTATACTCATCATATGACTTTTCAAAGGGATTGGTTTTCAAGCTTGAAATATTTTGATGGTGGAATTGTTATCACGGACGATGACAATCTAGGTTAAACAATAGTATAGTTTGTTTAAGTTGCATGGTGGTGTGGTTTGAGAGTTGACACGTGATGTGGTTTAAGAGTTGACAAGTGTTTGACATGTACTGAATTTGAAGAAAAAAACTTATTTCTTTGAAAGTTGATAGGCTAGATGTTCAATTCCTTTCACATAATAATGTATTAAAAGTCACTTATGATGTGCTTGTTATGATAAAAGCTCCTAGATGTGGTCATTTGTATTTATTACAATGAAGCATTGTGACATGTGAAGCAGTGTCAGTCTCAGAAAATATGGTGTATGAGATTAGCAGTGGCAGTCTCAAGAGTTCTCGTTTACCAAAAGGTGCTCTAACCAACTGAGCTATGATTTCAATTTCTTTCTTTGTTTAGACTTCATCTTTATTTTTACCATTTGTTGGAACCAAATTCGTGTACAATTGTAGGAGGTGGAGATGCACAAATATGAGTAACCTATAAAATAAAAAAAAACAAACAACGGTGAGCTAGCTAAAGACCCTAGGAGGGCTGTGCCAGTTAAAGGCTCTTTGATGGTCAAGTTAGTAAGCAAAATTTTACTCAAACAATGGGCAAGAGAATAAGTATACGATAATTACGTTACCAGAGACCAACCCTAGAATGGTGTATATATACCAATCGAGGATGAGACATTTTAAGGTAGTAGAATCTTTATTAAACAGGGAGAATCTCATAAGATATTTAAGGATAGATATTGCATCCTCTTAAGAGTATGATTAATTGCGACGCACTCCAATCATTAGATTGTAAAAACTCCAAGATTTTAGGAAACCTGTTGATTCCTTGCTAGATTAGGTTTCTGTATCTTGCAGAGCAAGTATGGTTAATCTCAGCAAAGTCTTTGGACTTCACCTGATTCCGGATTAGAATGATGGAGGCATCGCTGCTCTATTTATTCAGCTCCGTAGCAGAGGCTGTGGAGTCTATGACTGGATTTCTGTGGTATTTGTATTCTGATCTGCCTTACTCCAGCCCATAAAAATTGTGACTCTACAATGACCCCTAAGTATGTATCTGAAATGACCTCTTAGCCTTGAGGACAGATGGTTATCCAAAGACCATGCCTTTTGGAGTAAGTCGGAACAAGTACCGTTTTAGTTATTCGTGGTATCTTGAATCTTGTGAATGCTGCAAAGAATTCGAGTCGTTCAACATTTACGTATGTTGCCTTGCAAATCGTTACGACATTGATGGCATGATTTGTAAATCGTTCCATCAATGCATTTGAGTCATTCAACATTCACGCATGTGCATGAAGAACGATGGACTATTTGTTGCTTTCTAATTACTTCAGCCGTCAAATTTGTTGAACTCGAGGCAACACGATCCGGATTCAATGGTGAGATGATTCTGAAATATCCTCCATAAATATCTTAGGATCTCTTCATTTTGACTTCTCCAAAATTCCCAAGTCTTTTCGTTAGAGAAGAAAGTGAAAAACTTTTTACACCCTTTTACCTGAATTCCTCTTCTTTTTTCCAGTTTTTTTTTTTCTCCATTTTTTCTTCAATGGTTGCTTCTTCAAGTAGATTCCCTATGATGACCATCGATTCTCTTTATGACCTTTGATTGACAAGAACACGTAATCGAGGATATGCAATTAAAAAGAAGCTCTTGGAAAGCGGATACATAAATCGACAAAGTTCTTGTGGAAGGAATCATTCAAGAAGTCCCTCATTATGAGTGGCTTGCAAACATTGTGTTGGTCGCTAAGAATGAGGAAGGGAAGTGGCAAGTCTGTGTAGATTACATTGGCCTTAACAAATAGCTTGACCGAAGGATAACTTTCTATTTCCACGCATCGAACTTCAAGTAGATTCGACATCTTGCAACCAACTACTTAGCCTCATGGATGCATATTCAGGTTATAATCAGATCCTGATATACGAAGTAGACAAAGAAAAAACCTCTTTTGTCATCGAAATGGGAACTTATTGTTACAAGGTTATTATTTGGTCTGAAGAACGCAGGCACGACCTACCAACGCATAGTCAACTGGATTTTCAAGGATCTCATTGGCAAGACTATGAAGGTCTACTTTGATGACATACTGGTTAAAGAACCCAAGAGAGAAGATTAAATTCAAAATTTGGTAAGGGCATTTGAACTTCTACTGGAAATGAATCCAAACTCCACCAAGTGCACTTTGGTGTTTCCTCATGCAGATTCTTAGGGTATTTGGTTCCCCACATAGAAATTAAAGCTTATCATAACCAAATCAAGGATATCTTAGATGTGAAATCACCGACGATGAAGAAAGAGATTCATAGCCTCACATGTAAAGCAGCAGCTCTCAATATGTTTATATCCAGATTGACTAAAAGTGTATACATTCCTTCAAGACTTTGAAAAGGGATTAAAGAACAAATGGGATGAGGAGTGCAAGAAGGCATTCGAAGATTTGAAAGGCTACTTGACTTCACCTCTTCTACTCTCCAACGCACAACCGGGTGAAGACTTATATGTCTATTTGGCTGTATTAGAGGTAGTAATCATCTTAGCTTTCATAAGACAAGAATTGGGGCATAACTCCTTATATTCTACATTTCGAAAGTAATCGTGGCAGCGATTTAGGGTCTTGACGAAGTCGTGACAATCCCAATTTTGCGTTGAAATGGCTCCAATCCTTAGATAAAAGGTGCCTCGGGCACCGTGATCGACAAAAATTCTGGATTCATGTTTAGGGGCCTCGGAGAATCCATGGCAATCCCATATTGTTGCGAGGATTGGCCGTTGTTCTTCTTGCTTGTGGTTTTTCATGCGTTCACCATGGTTATTTACTTATTCGATACAAACAAGGATGATGAACGAAGAACATCGAAAAAAATAATTTAGGGGTTACTTTCTTCGTTCATATCTATAAGCATGTGTTAAGTATAACTCAATTTTTCTCTCAATAAATGCATAATTAGCTTAAATGGTGAACACCTGGAAAAAAGGGGGAAATGTGTCTACTAAAGGGCTTCTCATGCCTAAGTTTGAATAATAGTAGAAAGAAAAAAAAAACAATTTGAGAGAGTTGTGAATAGCGAGTGACGATTAGTATTTGCTCTGTTTGACCTGCCTATTTATAGGAAAAAAACCCTAGCAGATAATTAGGAGAGGACATTGCAGAGCATACTAGACAATCCACAGTTGAAGTAGGCCAGGCTCTGCGATCCTGCTAGCTACCAGTTTTGAAGGTCTTTGTTGGTAAAAGCGCAGTCACTCCGGACACACAATGAGAGACTCTGGAGCGTCGATGCCCTGTCACCATTGAAACAGTATAGCCTGAAGGAAAAACATATTATGGGCCGCTCGAATAGCCCATAATATATGTTATGGGCGACTGAGAGAGTCCATGGTCGTTTGGTGGCATAACAGCCCATTATCTTAGGGCAAAATACGTCTCCATTCCCTTGGGTATTTTTGTGGTCTACTCACGATGTCAAGGGTAAAACCATCATATTGAGCATATTGTCCACATGTCTTTCTCCTATAGTATGCAGTTAACTTTGTCTCCTCAGTGCCCAATGTAAAACATAATTTACACAAGTATAGTATTTGTCACAGAAACTGTACAAAGTGGAACATGTGGCCTTCAGTCTGACAACTTTTTTACACAACATAAACACCAGAGCTATTTTTTATTTATCTTTTCTTATTTTATGGACACAATTGTTCGTGTCTTTACAAATTTTGACCCCAAGTCATATGAACACGTGTATTGATGAACTGCCATAATTGTTTAAAAAAAAAGATTGGCACAAAAGCTCATTTGTGCCTAAATTGGTTTTTATGGGCACAGTTGAATACATAATCAAGGTTTTCTAGTTTTCTCCAATGGTAAAGAAAAAGAAAAAAAAAAGTCTTTTGCCATAAAATAAGGGTCAAATTCAGATGGACAAGAAGATATTCAGTAGCTATTTGATTAGACGAGGTCACTCATAAAATTATTATTGGTCAAATGGAATCAACATACACGACACTTTTTCTCCAACTAAAACTTTGCAAATATATTTTTTCTTTTTGCTCTTCGTTTATTTTTCATTACGAGCCAAGCAAATCGGATTAGTATACGAGAATATTGTTTGGGTACTACAATGCATCCACAAGGACTAGACCGATGGGGGTTTTCCATGTCACAAAAAGTCAAACACCCAATCGAGGCAAACAAATTAAACTCAGGCAAGTTCAACACTTTAGTTCCATGTGGCGATCACCCGTCTACATTTTCACTATTGTATGCCCTATTGATTCCATAAAGAATTTCTCTGCAAAATCCTCGTTTGTTGCCTTATAGACTATAGCTCTGTAGAGAGGCAAAACAAACCAGCATGATGTCACACTTTCTTTCCTTCCAAACAAGCATTTCATAAAATCCTAGATATCTGGAAAAAATCTAACACGAAGAGCTTCAAAACTTTACTGGAAACTATGCTTACATTTGCATTGTAAATTCTTTCTTTATTTTTTGTGTAATTTAATTTAATTTTTTATGTTGTGCTACTGAAATTTCTACTTCTTGTTTCTCTGTACTATGATTCTCATAGTACTGTACTGATTGCATATTTTTTCATAATTAATTTGCAGAGTTAAGGTCTTGAAGGTTTGTCGAAAACTGAGAAAATCTATAGTTGTTTAGATGTGTAACTTTTTTAAATGCCAGATTTTTCTGAGGAAATGAGCTCGGAAAGTGGTACGTGGTTATAGGAGTGAAATCTCTATTTCTTTACTTTGAAAAATTGAAACAACTTGACAAGCTTCAAATTCTATACAACAACAAAGATGAATGAAACCTCGATGCATATGAATCTTTGCGTAAAATCTCTTTGTTTTTCCCAAATTCCACTAACATTTTGAAAGTACACGAACCTACAGTTTGCCAAGCCGAACGCCTAAATTGAGTAGTTTGTACGGTATAGTGGGTTACTAAAGAACAAAGTCAGATATACAAGCAACCACTCAAATTCATAACGAGGTTGTGAAAATTGGCTTGTTTTCAGAAATAAGATTGGCACAAAAGCTCATTTGTGTCCATATTGACTTTATGGACACAATTATTTGTCTTCTCAAAAAAAAATTTATTTATTTATAAATTAAAAGCAACCCACCAAATGTGGAAGAGGTCAACCCTATAATTGTATGAAGGACACTCTTCTCTAAAAGGAGGGGCAATCATACTTAGAGGCAAAAATGGTGAGGAGGCAAGATAGATTTCTTGGGTTGAAAATAACCATCTTGCATATTTAAGTATAGAAGAAAAATACAAACACTTACACTACCACCATAGCATACGCCATCTCCATGAATTATGAAGGTTTGATTCCCATTGGAGATGAGATACGTAGGCAATCCAAGGAAGGATACAACCTAAAGAAATCGACAAGGGTGTAGGTTTGAAGGCCCACACTTAGGTGAACATCCTTAGAAAAATCCTTAGTATGGCTCCAAATGTTGTTGGAGAACAATTCAGAAATAAATAAAAAATAATAGAACTCTAAATTGTAGAATATTTATTAATCAAAATACTTGCTGTGCAGAATGAAATACAGAAATAAATACAAGAATATCAATGGTACTAACGTGATTACAAAAGGTAGAGGCTAGCGTAATAGCTATGTCATTCGAACAGTATTTCCGTCCCACTCTTGTGCTTGTGGTTCAATAACGTCTACTCGATCAGGATTCAACTACCTAATTCTACAACCTGCACTGGGTTCTAGAATTCTAGCGAATTTGCTTTGTGTGTTTCTTCTTGAATCTAGCCAAACCAATTTGCCTATTGAACCTAGACCATGGGATCTCCAATCAACTAGGTTAGGTTTCCGTTTGGCAGTTTCATTTTACTCTATTGGCTTTAAACCCATTCCCCTCGATGTATGCTTAACTTGCTCTCTAGATAAGCCTTTAGTAAGTGGATCCACAATATTATCTTTTGACTTGACATAGTCAATAGAAATTACACCACTAGAGAGCCATTGCTTTATTGTATTATGCCTTCGTCTAATTTGTCTAGAGTTCCCATTGTATACACTACTTTTAGCTCAATATTGTGCAACTAAACTATCACAGTGTATACATATTGCCGTTACAGGTTTAGGCCATATGGGAACATCTTCCAAAAAATCTCTTAGCCATTCAGTTTCTCCTCCAGTCATATCGAGAGCTATAAATTCTGATTCCATAGTTGATCGGGCTATGCATGTTTGTTTGGAAGATTTCCAGGATATTGCTGCTCCACCCAAAGTAAATACATATCCACTTGTGGATTTCGTATCAGTATTATCCGATATCCAATTCGCATCAGTAAATCCTTCAAGCACAAGAGGATACCTCGTATAATGCAATCCATAATTCATTGTATGCTTTAAGTATCTCAAAACTCAAATTAAAGCTTCCCAATGATCATGCCCAGGATTGCATGTATATCTACTCAGTCTACTCACGGAGTATGCTATATCAGGCCTTGTACAGTTCATAATGTACATAAGGCTTCCAATAACTTGTGAGTATTCACTTTGAGATATAGCATCACCTCTATTTTTCTTAAGTTTGCTATTGGCATCAAAAGGAGTAATTGCATCTTTACTTTCCAAATGACCATATTTCCTAAGTGTAGCTTCTATATAATGGGACTGTGTAAGAATATATCCTTCTTGGTTTCTTTTTATTTTTACACCAAGAATCACATCAGCTAGTCCAAGATCTTTCATATCGAAACTTGATTTCAACATCTTCTTGGTCCAATTTATTATCTCTTTGTTAGTTCCCATTATAAGCATATCATCTACATATAAACACAACATAACGCAAGCATTATTTTGAGTTTTTGTGTAGACACACTTATCACACTCATTTATCTAAAAACCGTGTGTGATCATAACATGGTCAAAATTTTCATGCCATTGCTTTGGAGCTTGTTTAAGCCCATATAGCGATTTCACAAGTTTACACACTTTGTGTTCCATATATATTTCCTCATCTAAGTCTCCATTTAAGAACGTAGTCTTTACATCCATTTGATGTATTTCCATGTTATGGAGTGCAGCTATAGCAATCAATAGTCTTATTGAAGTAATTCTCGTTACAGGTGAGTATGTATCAAAGAAATCCAAACCATGTTTTTGACGGTATCCTTTAGCTACCAAACGAGCCTTATATTTGTTAATTGTACCATCTGGTTTTAATTTCTTCTTAAAGATCCATTTGTACCTAATTGGCTTATTGCCAGGGGGTAAATCGACTAATTCCCATGTATGATTTTGCATAATGGAATCTATCTCACTGTTAACTGCATCCTTCCAAAATGGAGCTTCAGGAGTGGACATGGCCTCCTTGAATGATTAAGGTTCTGTCTCGGTTAATAAGGTCACAAAATCAGGCCCAAAGTCCTTTCGAATTTTTGTCCTTTTGAATTTTTGTCCTTTTACTCCTTCTAGGTTCAAGTTCTTCTTCTTCTTGAACTCTAGACGAGGATGAACCATCATCATGTTCTCTAGGTTCGTCAGTAACCTCAGATACATCATCATGTAATCTCTTTTTCAATAAATTAGACTTGCCTATTTTGTATGGAAATATATCCTCAAAAAATATTGCATTTATAGATTCTATAATAGTATTGACATGTATATCACTTACTTCGGAATGAAAAACTAAGAATCTATAAGCTGAACTATTAGATGCAAAACCAATAAAAACACAATCTATAGCTTTAGGCCCTAATTTTGTTCTCTTTGGCAATGGAACTTGTACTTTTGCAAGGCAACCCCACACTTTAAGCAATTTAAACGTTGGAGTTCTTCCTTTCCATAATTCATATGGTGACTCCTTTCTTGTTTTAGGTGGAATTCTATTCAAAATTTTATTTGCAGTAAGTAAAGCTTCACCCCACAAATTGTGTGGAAGCCCAGAACTATTTAACATAGAATTGATCATGTCTTTAAAAGTCCTATTTTTTTGTTCGGCAACACCATTTTGTTGTGGCGTATAGGGGGCTGTTGTTTGATGAATTATGCCATGTGTGGCACAAAATTTAGCAAAAGCATGAGACTCATATTCTCCTCCCCTATCGGACCTTAAGACTTTAATCTTCTTGTTAAGTTGATTTTGAACTTCTGCCTTATATGTCTTAAACATATCCAAGGTCTCATCTTTGCTATGAAGTAAATAAACATAACAATACTTACTGAAATCATCTATAAATGTTACATAATAGTTCTTTCCATCACGAGTTGGATATGATCTAAAATCACACAAGTCACTATGAATTAAATCTAACAAATCATTGGATTTTTCATGCACTGATTTAAAGTTTTGACTTGCAAATTTCGATTATGTAGAAGTTTCACATTTAACATTGTCTAGATAATCAATTTTGGGTAGCAAACCTAAATTATGCATTCTAAAAAGAGAACGGAAATTTACA
Source organism: Malus fusca (assembly GCA_035220775.1). Classification (NCBI taxonomy): domain Eukaryota; kingdom Viridiplantae; phylum Streptophyta; class Magnoliopsida; order Rosales; family Rosaceae; genus Malus; species Malus fusca. Next base: position 39,280,850 of record CM069073.1, on the reverse strand, counting down.
TGTCCTAATCTAGAATGCCATAAATTAGAAGAATCACAATATAAGCAGAAGCATTATTTATTTCATTCATAGCATTAGCAAGTACATTGAGTTTGAATAATTCATCAGCAAGGTAACCCTTTCCCACAAACATTCCCCCTTTAGTTAATACAAACTTATTAGACTCAAAAACTAGTTTGAATCCTTATTACTAAGGATATGACCAGAAACAAGATTCTTCCTTATATCGGGGACATGCAGCACGTCAAGAAGGGTTAATTCCTTTCCAGAAGTGAACTTCAGAACACATTTCCCTATTCCAGCCACAACAGATGCAGATGCATTTCCCATAAACAACTGCTCGTTTCCTCGATTTTCTGGTACGAAGAGAACATATTTCTATCACCACAAACATGGCGAGTCGCATCGGTATCTATCCACCAATCAGCATGGTCAGATACAAGGTTGATTTCAGAAATCATTGCAGCCAAGGCATCCACATTGTTTTCAATCAGGTTTGCGCAGTTGTTGTTGCCTTTATTTCCAGGACCTTGATCCCTTCGGTGGCGACATTCTTGAGCCCTATGGACTTGCTTTCCACAAACCCAGCAATTTCCCTTGATTTTCTTGAAGTCTTTGCCTTTCGCACCAGGGATAAAGTATTTTTCCTTCTTCTTAGTTTTCTGGAATTTCAGCCTTTGCTTTGATGAATTTTCTTCAACAACATTCGCCTTGGCTTCCATACTCGAAACCAGGCTCTTCTCATTCTTTATGTTATCTTCCTCAATTCTCAGCCTCACAATGAGATCCTGAAGGGTCATCTCCTTATGTTTGTGCTTGAGATAACTCTTAAACTCTTTCCAAGAAGGTGGCAGTTTTTCTATAAAGGACGCCACTTGGAAATACTTATTGATCACCATCCCTTCAACTTGAATGTCATGGATGATTTTCTGGAGATCTTCAGTTTGAGAGACAACAGACTTGGAATCCACCATTTTGTAGTCCAAAAATTTTCCCACGACAAATTTCTTTGAACCAGCATCCTCGGTTTTATATTTTTTCTCGAGTGATTCCCAAAGTTCCTTGGCTTCTTTGAATACCACATAGACATCATACAACGAATCATCTAATGCATTGAGAATATAGTTTCTGCAGAGGAAATCATTATGTTTCCAGGCATCAATGGCCGTTAAAGTTTCTGCAGAAAAAATATTTTCTCAATCTGCAGTAGGCTCAGTCTCGCGCAGAACATTAGCCAAGTTCAGTGTTGTCAAATAGAGCAGCATCTTCTGCTGCCATCTTTTGAAATCTCCACCCTTAAATTTCTCAGGCTTCTCAAAATGAGGTTTAGTTCCTGATTGTTCCATACTGTTCGAAGATTGTTGGAGAACAATTCAGAAATAAATAAAAATTAACAGAACTCTAAATTGTAGAATATTTATTAATCAAAATACTTGCTGTGCAGAATGAAATACAGAAATAAATACAAGAATATCAATGGTACTAACGTGATTACAGAAGGTAGAGGCTAGCGTAATAGCTATGTCCTTCGAACAGTATTTCCGTCCCACTCTTGTGCTTGTGGTTCAACAACGTCTGCTCGATCAGGATTTAACTACCTAATTCTATAACCCGCACTGGATTCTAGAATTCTAGCAAATTTGCTTTGTGTGTTTACTCTCTAGAAATTTCGTACGGAAGAAAGGAGGAAGAAAAGATGATTTGGAATGGAACTGAGGACTCCAGTTATATAGGCTCTTTCATACCTCTTCAAATACCTTTTGGATGTATCTGAAGCTATACAACTCTTTCCAAAGAGTTGTGCCTATTAATTAATCAAAACGTTTTAATTAATTTTAATTAAAAACTTAATTCGCAAATTAAAACTAATTGATCAAATTAATTTTAATTATTAGGCCCCAAGTGCCCCAAGGCCCAAGGCCATATTATGGTATAATCATCAAGCCTAATCCACACAATTGGTGGCCCAAGCCTCAATCCCCATTCCAAATGGTCCAACACCTAACTAATATTGTAGAGGACAAAACATATATAAAGGTCATTGGGAATCTTGTTTTCTCCAATGAGGGACAAGAGTCTCAAAACTCTAACAAATGTATGACTCCTTATGATCTTAGTTTTATTTATTTATATATGCATGTATGTAAATCTCTATTATAAAGATTCTACGTTTGAGATTTTAAAGTTTTGTTTCTCTTCTTCCACTAGCCAAAATCAGCATGTATGTGAATTTTGGAGAGATATCAACCGTTGCGTGTTGATTATGGGGCAAAATTTTAAATCCCACCGTTTTCTCATTCACCTCAAATGCATCAGCATTGGAGAACCTATGAAGTTTTTCTTCAATGTTGGTTGTCTCAAAGAATGTCAAAGAGATTGAGTAATTGAAAGTACAAAAAAAAAAAAAATACTTGGACAAGTTGCTTGGAGTGAATGATTCAACCAAACCGGTTAATACCTCTTTGGCTACTCATTTTAAATAGATTGTCTACAATGTCCTAAAATTGATAAATAGAAGTTGTCAATAAAAAAAATATACTGTTTACTAATTTGGTTGGTAGTTTAATGTACACAATGGTGTGCTCTAGATCGGATATTTCTCATGTAGTTGGTATAGTGAATCGCTATATGCATAATGTAGGTAAGTAGCATTATCATGCAACAAAATAGATATTGGGGTATCTCCATAGTACAAGAACGTTAGTTTGTTCTTTGAGAGAGACGATTATGATATTGGCAACTTCACATTTGGTTATGTTGGTTCATATTATGCATGGATAAAAGGAAGTCTATTACATGTTATGTGTTTGCTATAGATAAAAGAACAATTTGTTTGTAGTCATCTATCACTTTGTTACCACATAAGTTGAATATATAATTGTTGTTGGAGCTATAAAGGAGGGCATTTGGATACATAGACTTATCAGAGATTTTGAGGTTAAACCAAAGCAGTGGATGTACATTATGATAGTAAGAGTGCTATTTATTTGGTTAAGTATCCAGCTCATCATGCAAGAAGTAAGCACATAGATGTGTGTTATCACTTTGTTCACAAGGTGGTTGTTGATGGAGAGACCATTCTTCAAAAGATTCTCTTGTTGATATGTTGCTTAAGAAGTTGAACAATAGGAGTTAGAGCAAATGGTTTGGCATGACTTATTTTCTTGCAAGTTTTTTGGAGTGTTTATAGTGATTGTTAATTGATGGTTTAGCTAATCATTATGCTTTAGAAATCGCGGGAAGGTAGAGATTGTTGAGTACATGGCTTAATTTTTATTGGGCCTTCACTTTATATGTGTGAACGTTAAAGTTCAAAAGCTAGATATGCTTTTTGTGAAGTCTAGGACTTATGGCTTAATTTTTATTGGGCCTTCACTTTATATGTGTGAACATTAAAGTTCAAAAGTTAGATATGCTTTTTGTGAAGTCTAGGACTTAGTGAAATTTAGCTTTTCGATTCCAAAATGTAATTTGTTATGAATTTTTCCTTTCACACCAAGCTCAAAGTAGGTTCTAGGTTAATGATAGGTCATTTGATGAAGCTGAAGGTTGAAAAGCTCAAGTCTATCCATTCACTGGCAGGTTTGTTAATGCATCTGCAAATGATTTTTGCCTAGACAAGTTTGTGCACATGCTTTTTATAATTTTTCATGTGACCCTATTATGGTTTTGAATGAGTCAGCATTCATTCCTCTGTTCATGTTCTTTCCTTGTTAAGCATGTGCTCACTATGTCAGCTATTTATGTTCCTAGTTGTTGTATATATAACTTTAGGAAAAGGTTCTTGTCTTATTTATTCAATCTGTAAATGTTCGATTGAGGAAAGTAACTCTAGCTTCATGAAGGAAAATTTGTGTCCTAGCTTAGAATATACAAGAATATTTGAGCATACAAGCATACATATAACATTTTGAAGTAAGGATGCACTTAAAACAATTATATAAACCCACGACTTTCAAAGCCTAGTGAATGGTGAACTAATAGACTCTTTAACAAATTAAAGAGAAGACCGAGTTTGAGATTCATTACCCTTGAAGCCCATCCTTGTTTATATAAGGGATTCACCCAAGTGGAAGGCCTTCAAATTACCTCCTTGCTCCTTAGATCTTTCCTTGTGTTAGTGTTCTTCTCTCCTTGGATGGTTGTTTCTTTGCTTCTCCTTTGCTCCTTGAAGATGTGAGGAAAGAATCTCCAAAAACACCAAAAGTTTGATGTCTCTAAGTCTCCACACCAAAGATGAGGTGTGAAGTTTCCCAAAAAAAAAAAAAAGATGGGTTGTGAAGAGAAGATGGATAACTTAGAAAGATTTTGTATGCTAGTAAAAACCCTCTAAGTGGCCGGCCTCTTTGTTGAGAGAGAGAGTGAAAATTGTTTCTCCAAAGAAAACCCTAATAAAGGAAGGGCTATAAAGTCGCTTTTATACCACCTTCCAAGGAAGTGGCAAACTTGCAATTAAGCCAAGTTCACTACCCCAAACCCTATGGTCAGCCTCCCTTAAGTAATTGGGCTAATTGGCCATTTTGTTTTAGTTGTTACACAACTTAAAACTAATAAGCCTTGTGGTCCAAAACCATTTTGGGCCCTAAAACATGAAGCTAACTTAAAAGCCCACTACAAACCTTTCGTTTGATTAATAAACTAACTAATTAATCTTGAGTGACCATGCTCAATTAAACTATTTAATTGCTTATCCATCTCATTTATATTTATTTACATTCATCATTACTCGGTGTATGATCCATTAGGTTCCAATTAGCGAGGCAGTGGGCGATTGTTATTCTTAACAATCGATTGTGAATTGGAACCACATTTCAATTCTCCCCTTGATGAAAATTAGTGATTGCTAATCTTCAAAGCTTCCACAAACCATGAGTGTCTAGCAGTATGTAATTGTTACCCAAGTTAAGAAGATTGACGACCTCTCAATCGAATGTTGTGGACATCAACAATGTTGTGGACACTCTCAATCGAATGCCTTTGACATAGTCAAAGATTGACGACCTAACCATTAGATAACTATAAGGCCTCATGTCAAAGGACTACTTTGCATATTGCAACTGATGAGTTCTTACACGACATGTATGTTAGAACTCATTTTTTATCATTGTTTAGTGTACTCGATTAACCTTTCAAGCACCTATGTGTTTGTCGCAGTGTCCAACACTAAATGACTTGAGACTAGTCATACTCCCGCATGAGTTAACATAACACATACTAACCTTAGCGGATTGTCAATGTCCTATTGGCAATCCTATGGTTAGGAACGTTGTAAGAATGAACATAAGAGAAAAGGTCTCGTTAATCTAACTTAGATCACTTCTCTCTTTAGATCGAATACATTCATTGGATTCCCTTGTTGCTCATACAATAAATAATGATTAACATTAAGCCTTGCCCTTCCGTTAAACAAATAAGAGTTTCCAAAAGCTATTACATCAAATGAGTGGCTTTATGGGCATATTTCCAACAATCTCCCACTTGCACTCAAATCCACCTTCTCATGTTTCTAATATTGTCTTTTCTGAGAAAAAAATACACATATCGTCTTCTGATTTTTTTGAATTATTTTTGGCTCCACAAACTTCATGAAAAAAATTTGGTGTTTTTGTTAATTTTTTTGTTCTTGCATTTACTTTGATATATTCATAAAAATGTTAGCTTATGTTTGTTTCCAATTGATTTGGTGCTATCTGACACAACAAAAACTAGCACATGTAATATTGGGCCGTTTAACTTATTAGCTTTTCTCATGAAAAGAAGGGGAAACAAGCATCAAATATGATTGTCATTAGGCAGTGCATATAGTATCTAAATGGCTTGTACTTTCGTCTTTTATATAGCTATATATAGGCTAGCAAAAAATTCCTCTTTTTTACGGTTGATATATAGGGCTAGTTTACACACTAAAGGAACTATGCGGAGGATCGCACATATGTCCAAGCCTCTATGTGATCCAATGACACAAATCAATTGTCCTTAGTTTCTCTCAAATAAGGTTATGAAGAGATCTCTTGGTCCTTCTTATTACATGCTGGCGTGCCAACTCGCGGCCTCAGGCCGTACAAGTAAAGATGTGAGTTCATATGGATGGACGTATCTAGGTCCAAACAGAGGTTTCATTATAAAATCAATTGATAATATGAGAAGTAGCCTAATTACCTATAAGCACGTGAAAAGTCTATTTTTCCTATATGTGGAATTCATGCTCTCAACACGCCCTCTTACTTGGCTAATTCTAAAGCTTAGCAACACAAATTGGGTGACCTCTGGCCGCTGGGCTTCATACATCGAACAACCTAATATGATACCATGAAGAAAGTTGAGATTCTACCAATTAATTAGCAATGCGAGGAGTAGGCCAACTACTTATAACTCATGCAAAGTAGGGCTGTGCACGGGCCGGGCCAGGCCCAAATTTGGAGGAACCTGACCCTACCCTTTTTAAAAGGTAATGGGGCGGGCCGGGCCGGATAAAGAGATTTTGAGTTTGGGAACCGAACCTAACCCGACCCGTTTCAAATGGAACAGGTCCACAGGTCCAATTTCTTTTTTTTCTTTTTTTTGGTCTAACATTGGCTTGCTTTTTGTTATTACAAACAACACACATTTACAAGAGAGAGACTCACATACAATACAAACACAACAACAAAAGTATTGGACCTCCAAAGGACAACGAAACCAAGCCCAACAGAAAAACAGAAAAAACCCTAACAGCCTGCATCCTCTACTGCTGCTGCCATCAGAAGGACCACCAAACTCGAACCAGTGGCCTGAAATCAAGCCAAATCGAGCCCCCAAAGTGATAAAAAGAAGACTTCAACAAGTCCAGCAAGATCCTTTACAACATGATTTTCCAAAGATGAACTAAAATCAAAACCAAAACCAATTAAATCTAGAAAATTTAGAAATTATATCCCTAAATTCAGTAACCCAGAAATTTCAAAAATCCTAATTCAATTGTCTTAAATCCCTGAACTCAGAAACCCAGATCTATATATTTTACCATTAAACTACAGCAGAGTCCGATTGGGATCCACCAAGTGCAGCACCACCACCATCGACGATGGCGAAATCGAGCGCAGACGACCAGGAGCTTCAGCGGGCTTGCGAGGTCGCCATCGAAGGCACCAAGCAGAGCGTCATCATGTCAATCTGAATGGCTAAGAGTCGTGTGATCTAGGGTAAAACACACATGCTCGGCCACAATGGAGCTAGGATGGCACGGTGGTCGGAGTTGGGATGGGACGGTGGAAGCGAGTTAGGTTTTGGGGGCTTGTGTAGAGAAAGGTTTTGGGAGCGAGTTAGGTTCTGAGTGAAATGAGAGGAGCCCTTGAACTCAAAGCCTTAAACCCAAATAAGAGAATATCGAAGTATGCTAGAAACGGGCCAGGCCGGGGGCCCGTTCCCTCCTATTTTAGGATCCACCCTGCCCCACTAATTTCATATACCCGAACCATCACGCCCTGTGGTATCCACTTGTGTAAATATTTTAAATTGAAGATCGAATTTATTCATTGTATTCATATAGGGTCAAGGAGTGTAGCTGTAAAAAATCATCAAAATCGGAGTTAAAATAACCTTTAAATCGTGATTTTTCGTTTATAACCGTCGAAAAGCTTTGTCCCGTTACTTGATCTCTGAATGTTTTTTTTTTGTGATTTTTTGCTGATGTGATCTCGAAGCATATACAAACAAGTTTGACGGTTGGGATCGTTGAAATTTGTTTCGGAGAATTTGTATCCCATCAAAACAATAGATTGACTAACACTTAGAGTTTATTTATACTTTCATTAAGTATAACATAAGATTTTGTGGTATCCACTTGTGTAAATATTTTTAATTGAAGATCGAATTCATTCATTGTATTCATATAGGGTCAAGGAGTGTAGCTGTAAAAAATCATCAAAATCGGAGTTAAAATAACCGTTATATCGTGATTTTTCGTTTATAACCGTCGAAAAGCTTTGTCCCGTTACTGATCTCTGAATGTTTTTTTTTTGTGATTTTTTGCTGATGTGATCTCGAAGCATATACAAACAAGTTTGACGGTTGGGATCGTTGAAATTTGTTTCGGAGAATTCGTATCCCATCAAAACAATAGATTGACTAACACTTAAAGTTTATTTATACTTTCATTAAGTATAATATAAGATTTTGTGGTATCCACTTGTGTAAATATTTTAAATTGAAGATCGAATTCATTCATTGTATTCATATAGGGTCAAGGAGTGTAGCTATAAAAAATCATCAAAATCGAAGTTAAAATAACCGTTAAATCGTGATTTTTCGTTTATAACCGTCGAAAAGCTTTGTCCCGTTACTTAATCTCTGAATGTTTGTTTTTTGTGATTTTTTGCTGATGTGATCTCGAAGAATATACAAACAAGTTTGACGGTTGGGATCGTTGAAATTTGTTTCGGAGAATTCGTATCCCATCAAAACAATAGATTGACTAACACTTAAAGTTTATTTATACTTTCATTAAGTATAACATAAGATTTTGTGGTATCCACTCGTGTAAATATTTTAAATTGAAGATCGAATTCATTCATTGTATTCATATAGGGTCAAGGAGTGTAGCTGTAAAAAATCATCAAAATCGGAGTTAAAATAACCGTTATATCGTGATTTTTCGTTTATAACCGTCGAAAAGCTTTGTCCCGTTACTGATCTCTGAATGTTTTTTTTTTGTGATTTTTTGCTGATGTGATCTCGAAGCATATACAAACAAGTTTGACGGTTGGGATCGTTGAAATTTGTTTCGGAGAATTCGTATCTCATCAAAACAATAGATTGACTAACACTTAAAGTTTATTTATACTTTCATTAAGTATAATATAAGATTTTGTGGTATCCACTTGTGTAAATATTTTAAATTGAAGATCGAATTCATTCATTGTATTCATATAGGGTCAAGGAGTGTAGCTGTAAAAAATCATCAAAATCGAAGTTAAAATAACCGTTAAATCGTGATTTTTCGTTTATAACCGTCGAAAAGCTTTGTCCCGTTACTTGATCTCTGAATGTTTGTTTTTTGCGATTTTTTGCTGATGTGATCTCGAAGCATATACAAACAAGTTTGACGATTGGGATCGTTGAAATTTGTTTCGGAGAATTCGTATCCCATCAAAACAATAGATTGACTAACACTTAAAGTTTATTTATACTTTCATTAAGTATAACATAAGATTTTGTGGTATCCACTCGTGTAAATATTTTAAATTGAAGATCGAATTCATTCATTGTATTCATATAGGGTCAAGGAGTGTAGCTGTAAAAAATCATCAAAATCGAAGTTAAAATAACCGTTAAATCGTGATTTTTCGTTTATAACCGTCGAAAAGCTTTGTCCCGTTACTTGATCTCTGAATGTTTGTTTTTTGTGATTTTTTGCTGATGTGATCTCGAAGCATATACAAACAAGTTTGACGGTTGGGATCGTTGAAATTTGTTTCGGAGAATTCGTATCCCATCAAAACAATAGATTGACTAACAATTAGAGTTTATTTATACTTTCATTAAGTATAACATAAGATTTTGTGGTATCCACTCGTGTAAATATTTTAAATTGAAGATCGAATTCATTCATTGTATTCATATAGGGTCAATGAGTGTAGCTGTAAAAAAATCATCAAAATCGAAGTTAAAATAACCGTTAAATCGTGATTTTTCGTTTATAACTGTCGAAATTAGTTTCATAGAATTCGTATCCAATCAAGTTCAATGGTGTGTGTATATATATATATATATATATTAAGTAGATTTAAATTTATTTATTTTGTATGTATAACACTTAAGAAATTGAATCGTATGTATATTTAAGCCAATCCAATGATCACCAATTTTTTAAAATTTAATTTAATATATATATATATATATATATATATATAAAATTATTATAGTTTTTAGGGATATAAAATTTAATTTAATATATATATATATATATATATATATATATATATAATTTATGTTGCTTAAAAGCGACACCAGTATTTAAAAAATACTTTATGTCGCTTAAAAGCGACACTAGTAATTAAAAATTATTAAAATGTATATTTACGTCGGTTTAAAAGCGACACCAGTATTTAAAAAATATTTTATGTCGCTTAAAAGCGACACTAGTATTTAAAAATTATTAAAATGCATGTTTACGTCGGTTTAAAAGCGACATAAACATTTTATGACGCTTATAAGCGACAGTAAATCCGACGTCATGTTCAGTTAGTGTCGCAACTGCCTAATCCGCCACTATGTTAGATTAAAGCGACACCACCCACCGACACTATAACACCCTTTTGTAGTAGTGAGTTATAGGTCATGTCTACACAACTTATCCATAGTAGCACACTGGAAATGGTTTAAAAATTAAGGAAACTTTAATTAAAAGAATTTCAACAATTTTTTTTTTTTAAGAGAAGTACGATATTCATTGCAATCAAATTAGAACACGTTCAAACTGAGGATAGTGTGCATAATGGGCCTCGATAAAACCTTGCCAAATCTTTCAACCCAGTCAAAGGGAAAAGAGTGTCCCACACGACGAAAAGGACCTATCCTCAAATGACAATACATAAACAAATTACGAACTATCTCTGAACAAAATATCTCTAAGCACGTCAGGGGGATCTTCAAACCACAAAAGTTGTTGATTACTACCAATACCCACTCGAGCAAGACGGTGTGATGTCGAGTTACTTCCCCGCTGCATATGGTTCAACAATAACAGAGGAAAGGATTGAAGTAAATAACGAAGATCGTTAATGATAGGACCCAATAGCGAGCAGTCTTCATCCTGTCCCTTCATGGTAGCCAATACCAGACCAAAATCTCCTTCGAAAATTATGCTTTTACTAAAAGGAAGATTGGGCCACAAAGCAACCTGGCAGGCAGCAAAGAGCTCAGCATGGAACGCTGAGCGTGTTCTTCCAATGGAACTAGCAGTTGCAGCTATGAATTCTCCCTTATGATCCTGTATAACAACACCAAACCCTCCCTGCAAATCTTGTTGGATCCATGCTCTATCAAAATTACATTTAACCCAGCCAACATCAAGTTTTCTCCATTTCTATGGGGGACGGGTGGACTTCTTCACACATATTATGCCACTTCTGATACTCCTGTAACCAACCCTCCGTTCGGACCACCAGTTCCTGCGGCGACAATCAACCCTCGTTCCAAACAGCATCATTCCTATTCTTCCACAACATTCATAGAGTCATCAAATAGAGTTCAAAAACCAAGGAAGGAGAGTGCACATCAATACTGGATAACCAATGAAGAAATTGTTGATTGCCTCCTTTCTCAAGCCTGAACGATTCACCGTGAGAACCACACAGACCTTAACAAGTATCCACAGCCACTAGCTTCTTTGCAAGATTTGATTTTGCAGGAAGAGTTTTCATGCATGCACACCAGGCACAGATCTTAACCTTCCCCGGAACACATGCATTCCATAATTTTCTCCACAACTTGTCCCTTCTATTGTCAGGCAAAGAAGCAGAAACACTTGCATCTTCCCTTTCAGAAGAGACAAGTGCCTGAGCCATATGGTAGGCACTCCGTAAAGAGAACTTCCCATTGCGTTCATAATGCCAAATTCGACGATCCACAACCGTCCGTAAGCTTAAAGAAAGACTTAAAATTTGATCCACTTCTTCCTAAGAGAATGGTTCATGTAGCAGCTCAATATGCCACTGTCTCAGACCTGCAACGAAAAACTTATCCACCATGGCCTCCACATCCTAGTACTCAGGCGGTGGACTCAACATTCGAAAGTAAGAGTCTCTCAACAACCAATTATCTTGTCAAATTATGATATTCTTCTCATCACCCACCTGCTAATGGTACCCTTTAAGAATCACTGGCCGTGAAGCCGCAATACTCTTCCAAACATACGAACCATTGGCATTGACTCGAGCATTAAGAAAGTCAGTGGTTGGGAAATATCTGACTTTGAAGACACAATAGGTAAAAGAATCAGGTTGCGGAATAAAGCGCCAAGCTTGTTTTGCCAACAAAGTAAGGTTGAAAGCATATAGATCTCTGAACCCCAGACCACCCTCGTGTTTAGGCTTACACAATTGGCGCCAATTGAGCCAATGGATTTTTTGCTTACCCAGATCACCACTCCACCAGAATTTTGCAATCGTAGTGTTTAACTCTTCACAAAATGATTTGGGAAGAAGAAAGTATTGCATAGAATACATAGGCAATGCGTATGCCACTGTTTTCATTAACAACTCTTGGCCCGCGCAACTCAAAAGACCACCACACCAACTTTGTTGTTTCTTCCAAAGCCGATCTTTCATATACGAAAAAGTTTCCTTCATCGACTTTCTGATTAGCATTGGTAAACCCAAATACCTATCATGAAAGTCAACTTGCCTCATTCCTAAAAAATCTGCAAATAGTTGCTTGTCATAATTCATGAGACTAGTGCTAAAAGAGACACAACTCTTATCAAAATTCACTGCTTGACCCGATGCTACTTCATACACACGCAAAGTCTGCTTGATACTTTGGCACTCACATAACGTACCCCTAGCGAAAAGAAAGCTATCATCTGCAAAAAAAAAAAAAAAAAAAAAAACAGATGATGAATACTCGGAGCTTGGTGACACACCTTGATACCCTACAAAACACCTTCACATTCTGCCTTCGTAAGGAGAGTCGATAGGCCCTCAACACACATAACAAATAAAAAACACTCAAGGATCTTTATTTAATAAAAATGAAACAAATTAGACATTTACACAACTTTAGTTAACAATGAAGATAAAAAATAACAAAATGTTGTATAGTATATTGTGAATAATTTGTGGATGGCCCACATGAATAGTTTGTTACTATTTATGCACAGTATTTTCACTATTCATTTGTGGAAAATTTGTAAAGTGAATAGTGCTTTCATTTGTTTATATAAAGGAAGAAGATGAGATGAAGTGGAGAGGTTCACGGACGGAAGAGAGAAGAGAGAGAAAGAGAGAGAGAGAGGAGAAAAATATCTAATAGTAATAATATACATTACTTCCTCTGCAACAGTTTTGTGTTGGTATAATACTCTGCAACTACTTCATTCTTATTCCGAGTAAAGGTTATCTCTCTAAATTTTGCCTATTTATAACACGTTATCAGCACGATTCTCTAATCATTTTTCCTCATTTCCCTTCACCGAAAGAAAAAAAAAAAAAATGTTTCCTCTAAGATTTTTACTGTTCTTCTTCTTCCTCTGCCTCAATTACTGGAGATACCCTCATGAAGAACTGTTTGCACCATGTTTACTTCTAGTTCTCCAACTAACAGTTACTTATATCTTTGATTTTTTGTTTGGTGTAAATCTTGACTACTAACTTAGTGTTTATTTATGCAATCCAAGATGGTGCGGTATCATCGCCTATCTTGGACTACATATCTAATTTTGCTGCAAATTTAAGTGGAGCGGTATACTCGCCCACCCTATTCTGCATATTTAATTTTATCGCAATTTTAGGTGGTGTGGAATAATCACCCATTCTGCTCTGCATATTTAATTTTATCGCAATTTTAGGTGGTGTGGAATAATCACCCATTCTGCTCTGCATATTTAATTTTATCGCAATTTTAGGTGGTGTGGAATAATCACCCATTCTGCTCTGCATATTTAATTTTATCGCAATTTTAGGTGGTGTGGAATAATCACCCACTCTGCTCTGCATATTTAATTTTATCGCAATTTTAAATGGTGCGGTACAATCGCCCTTCTCATTAATCATGTAAATCTCGAGCCTGAAGTTTCGAGTACTTATCATTTTGGCCTGAAGATCAATAATTTGTAAGAACCAGAAGTTCTAACAATATACTCCTCCAGAACACATATTATTGCAAGTTCTTACACACCTCATTTTTTCTTTCAGAAAAGAAAATGGCAAATTTGGCAAAGCTTGATTTTGCTGCCTTGGACATTACTGGAAAGAATTACCTTACATGGGTACTAGATGCCAAGATCCATCTGGAAGCAGCAAATCTTGGTGATACCATCAGGGATGAGAGCAACTCATCCTCTCAAGATCGGGCGAAGGCCATGATTTTTATTCGTCGCCATCTTGATGAGGCACTAAAGAGCGAGTACTTAACGGTTGAAGATCCGTTAGCCCTCTGGAATGCCTTGAGAAGCAGATACAATCACCAAACAACGGTGATTCTTCCAAGAGCTCGCTATGACTGGACTCACCTAAGGATCCAGGATTTCAAGTCAGTGGCTGAGTACAATTCGGCGTTGTTCAGAATTACCTCTCAGATGAAGCTCTGTGGGGATACTATCACTGAGGAGATGTTATTGGAAAAGACTTTCAGCACATTCCACGCATCTAACATGGTACTGCAGCAGCAGTATAGAGCGCGAGGATTCACTGAATACAACCAGCTGATATCTATACTCCTGGTAGCTGAACAGAATAATGAGCTCCTGATGAAAAACCATAATTCCCGACCTACTGGATCAGCACCATTCCCAGAAGTGAATGCTGCTTCCCTTGAAAGGAATTCCATATCCTCTCGTGGCAATAATTACAAACGAGGGCGTGGCCACAAGCGAGGTAGGTGGAACGGGAAAGGCAAGAACCATGGTGTCCAGTTTCACAACCAGGTTCCAAGGTATAATCCAGGCCCGAGCTTTAAAAATGCAAATCGCCAGAAAGGAAAAGCTCATACGAACCCTCCTAGAAATCCTGAAGGAGGTTGTCATAGATGTGGTGGCAATGGACACTGGGCGCGTACTTGTCGCACCCCAAAGCATCTGGTGGATCTATATCAAGCCTCATTCAAGGAGAAGGGTGTCGAGATCAATTTCCTTGACAAGGCTCAACCAATGGAAACATCTGATCCGGTGACAAATTTATCGGGACAGTTAAACACAACCCACCTGGATGTTACAGACTTTGTTAATGAGAGAGGGAATGAAGTTTATGGGTCTGATTGAATTATCTATGTTTAATGTACTCCTGTTATTTGTACTTGTGGTTTAATGCTCGCATTTTTAATTCAATAAAAGTAGTATTCCAGTATGAATAAACTGCTTTTTCTTTACTCAGAGATCATGGATAAAAATTATGGTTATTATCAAAACAAGAGCAATGGCGGAGACTTTTGTCTTGCAGACAGCGCAACCACGCATTCAATACTTTGCGATCGAAAGTATTTCTCGAATTTGGTACTTGCAAAAGTAAAGGTAACAACAATATCAGGACCATCAGATGTAATTGAAGGCTCAGGAAAAGCCCAAATTATGTTACCAAATGGAACAATATTGTCTATAAAGAATGCATTGTATGGTACTCGATCCAGTCGAAATTTGTTGAGTTTTAAAGACATACGTCTAAATGGATACCACATTGAAACGAAAAGTGTAGAAAATGTGGAATATTTATGCATTACCTCCAATGATACCCAGAAGCGTATATTGGAGAAGTTGCATGGTTTATCGAGTGGATTGTATTATACATACATAAAGACAGTTGAGGCATATACTGTCATGAACCAGAAGTTCATTGATTCAAAGGTTTACATGCTTTGGCATGACCGTCTAGGTCATCCAGGATCTACCATGATGCGAAGAATCATTACCAACTCTAATGGACATCCATTATTGAGCAAACACATTGATGTCTCAAATGATAACCCTTGCAAGGCTTGTTCCCAAGGGAAGTTGGTAATTAGACCATCACATCTAAAGGTTGATGAGGAATCCCCATCATTTTTGCAAAGAATTCAAGGGGATATTTGTGGACCTATTCAACCACCTAGTGGACCATTTCGATATTTTATGGTTTTGGTTGATGCATCTACCCGATGGTCACATGTTTGCTTATTGTCTACTCGAAATGTAGCTTTTGTGAGACTTCTTGCTCAGATAATTAAGTTGCGAGCACAGTTTCCAGATCATCCCATTAAGTCCATTCGACTTGATAACGCTGGTGAATTTACGTCTCAAACCTTTGATGATTACTGCATGGCACTGGGCATTAATGTTGAACATCCTGTTCCTCATGTCCATACCCAAAATGGTTTAGCAGAGGCATTTATCAAGCGGCTTCAATTAATAGCCCGCACTCTGCTCATGAAAACGAAATTGCCAGTCTCTATATGGGGACATGCCATCTTACATGCAGCATCATTGGTTCGACTGAGACCCATAGCCAACCACCAATACTCATCAATACAACTCGTGTTTGGACATCAGCCAAATATTTCACATTTACGAGTTTTTGGTTGTGCTGTTTATGTGCCTATTGTACCACCACAACGAACTAAAATGGGACCTCAGCGCAGACTAGGAATTTATGTGGGTTTTGATTCACCATCTATCCTTAGATATTTGGAACCTTTGACCGGTGATATGTTTACAGCTCGTTTTGGTGATTGTCATTTTGATGAGACAGTTTTCCCGTCGTTAGGGGGAGAAAAGACCGTTCCAGAAGAACGGCAAGAGCTAACATGGGTTGTTCCCACCTTATCTCATTTTGATCCACGAAGCACTCAATGTGAAAATGAAGTGAAAAGGATCGTTCATCTTCAAGGTATTGCTAATCAAATGCCAGATGCATTTAATGATGCTTCGAAAGTGACACGGTCATATATACCAGCTGCAAACGCACCTGCAAGAATTGATGTCCCTGTTGGACAAAATAAAGTGGCAGCGAATGATTCATCCAATGCACGCCTGAAGCGTGGTAGACCCCCAGGTTCAAAAGATTCAGCTCCTCGAAAGAGAAAGATGAGGGCACAGTTGAACCCAAATGATATCATTCAAGAAAAGGAATTGAATGATAAATCCACAATTCTTGATTCTGTACTTCCAGAAAAAGAAAATGTCCTTGATGAGACACATGTCCCTGAAGAGACAGAAGTACATGAAAGCAAAGAAATATCCATAAATTATGCATGTACTAATGAATTGTGGGATCGAAATGAAATAATCATCGATGACATGTTTGCATTTGCAATAGCCACTGAAATTATATTAAGTAATGATATTGAGCCCCGCTCTGTTGATGAATGCAGACAGAGACAAGATTGGCCTAAGTGGAAAGATGCAATCCAGGCAGAATTAAATTCCTTGGAAAAACGAAGTGTTTTTGGACCAGTAGTCCAAACCCCGCCTGGTGTGAACCCCGTAGGTTATAAATGGGTATTCACAAGGAAACGCAACGAGAAAAACGA
Organism: Malus fusca; assembly: GCA_035220775.1. Classification (NCBI taxonomy): domain Eukaryota; kingdom Viridiplantae; phylum Streptophyta; class Magnoliopsida; order Rosales; family Rosaceae; genus Malus; species Malus fusca. The sequence goes on along the minus strand of CM069073.1, from coordinate 39,263,654 downwards.
GATTGCAAGATATAAAGCACGACTCGTTGCACAAGGTTTTTCACAAAGACCTGGAGTTGATTATGAAGAGACATACTCTCCTGTAATGGACGCAATTACGTTTCGTTACTTAATAAGTTTGGTGATTTCAGAAAAACTTGACATGTGTCTTATGGATGTCATCACCGCGTATCTATATGGAGAATTAGATACTGACATATATATGAAAGTCCCAGAAGGACTTAAGTTGCCCGAAGCAAATAACAAACCACGGGGTATGTTCTCAATCAAATTAAGACGATCACTATATGGGCTGAAACAATCTGGGCGAATGTGGTATAATCGTCTTAGCGAGTATTTGATTAAAGAAGGATATGCCAACAATGTCATCTGCCCTTGTGTGTTCATTAAGAAATCAAATACTGGATTTGCTATAGTGGCAGTATATGTCGATGATATGAACCTAGTTGGAACCCCTGAAGAGCTCAACAAAACTGCTGAATATCTGAAAAGCGAATTTGAAATGAAAGACCTTGGGAAAACCAAATATTGTCTCGGCTTGCAGATCGAGCATTGTGTTAATGGAATTTTGGTCCATCAATCAGCTTACATTGAAAAATTACTGGAGCGATTTGGCATGGACAAGGCTTATCCACTTAGCACCCCAATGGTCGTTCGTTCTTTGGACATTAAGAAAGATCCATTCCGTCCAAAAGAAGATGATGAATTGGTCCTTGGTCCAGAAATACCATATTTGAGCGCAATAGGTGCTTTATTGTATTTAGCACAATGTACTAGACCAGATATAGCCTTTTCAGTTAACTTGTTAGCCAGGTACAGCTCTGCTCCAACAATTCGTCATTGGAAGGGAGTCAAAGATGTTCTACGATACCTTCGTGGGACAACAGATATGGGTCTCTTCTACTCAGACAAGCCCACAAATGAATATATCCTTGTTGGATACGCAGATGCTGGTTTTCTCTCCGATCCGCATAAAGCCCGCTCACAAAATGGATATGTGTTCACTAATGGAGATACTGCAATTTCATGGCGATCAACGAAGCAAACGCTTGTTGCTACATCTTCCAATCACTCAGAAATAATTGCTTTACATGAAGCAAGCCGTGAATGTTCTTGGTTAAGATCAATGATCCATCACATCCGGAATTCATGTGGTCTACCTTCAAAGACAGACACTCCAACTGTCATCCATGAAGATAATGCAGCCTGTGTCACTCAGATGAAGGAAGGATTTATCAAAGGTGACAAGACTAAACACATATCTCCAAGATTTTTCAGCGCGCATGAGCTTCAGAAGGCTAAAGTTATTGAAGTCAGACAAATCCGTTCCAATGAAAATTTAGCAGACTTGTTCACCAAATCTCTGCCAAAGTGCACATTTCAGAAGTTGGTGCAGGGGATCGGATTACGTCGGCTTACAAATTTGAAGAATACGGAATCAGGGGGAGATACAATTCAGGGGGAGCATCCATGATACATGTATGTTGTACTCTTTTTCCTTCGCTTAGGATTTTTCCCACTGGGTTTTTCCTATCAAGGTTTTAACGAGGCAACATAAGCATGCTCAACACCATCCGGGTAAAGTTGTACTCTTTTTCCTTCGCTATGGTTTTTTCCCACAGGGTTTTTCCAAGCAAGGTTTTAATGAGGCAACTGATGTTGATATGTGGGCATCCAAGGGGGAGTGTTGTATAGTATATTGTGAATAATTTGTGGATGGCCCACATGAATAGTTTGTTACTATTTATGCACAGTATTTTCACTATTCATTTGTGGAAAATTTGTAAAGTGAATAGTGCTTTCATTTGTTTATATAAAGGAAGAAGATGAGATGAAGTGGAGAGGTTCACGGACGGAAGAGAGAAGAGAGAGAAAGAGAGAGAGAGAGGAGAAAAATATCTAATAGT